>QYTT01081624.1:0-20961 GCA_006980735.1 Dasypogon diadema
TGGGTAAGAGAACAGAACCTTGTGGCACCACCAGGTTGTTGTGGGTGTTGCAGAGATAAATGAGTTCAAGGCGAACACACTATTGATGTAAGAACTGCAGAGGAGTGATTCAAAAAATTCAGGGATGGATGGATGCACCTAGTTCAGAACATCCCAACAAATTTGACTAAAAAGATCTTTGAAGAGCTGGTGGAGAGAAAGCAAAGTTTGACAGTGGATATCATTGCATATCATTGCAAGGAACCATTTATCGGTATTTAAAGCAGTCAGAAAGTGGATTTCGACTCCAGAACTAATTGTCAAAGGTGGAATGAATTCTCTTATCAAATGTCCCATGGAAACTCATATCTAAAATATTCAGAGAGTGACTCTTGACTTAAGGGTTTTCCATCTGAAAGAAAATATACTTTATCAACGAGGCAGTTGAAAATCGTGAGTCCCATTTCACTCTAAAGTGATGTGTAGTATGTCGCTTTCTTCAATTTTTCGAGGTATATATTAATCTTAATCAATGAACTAATCATATTCAGATGTTTCTTTTCAACTATCACCAAATGCTAGCTCAGTCTCACCATGTTATCACTAACCACTTCATAATTTCTATAATCGAATCGCCATTAGTTCGAGATATAATGGAATCCTCTCGAATGGTGAAGGGAATTTAGTGCTGCTCCATTTTTCCGAGATACATTATAGCCTCACGCAAAATTTCCATTGCCTTTCAATTAAATTGATTGTTCATCGATTTACAATGACGTAACAGAAGCAATTTCAACAGAATAGGACTGTTACTTTCGACTTCGACAATAATTAGAAACCAGCCAGCAGTATCTTTGCCAGGGTTTATGGCACACTCCAGTTTCACTGAGAAGAGAACAAGAAATAACGTAATTGAATTAAATACGCCCGCAAACTATTTCGATTTTGTTTTGAAGCAACATCATCATCCTTCGTTTTGAACAAGTACAACAAGTATGATACTATTCGCTAGATTTCCCACACCATACCAAGTAAAATCTCTTCTGGTGTTGTAGCCTTTGTTTGGACTTTTCTAGATAGTCAAATCGTGAATCAAATCTATGTGCACGTTGCAGCAGCTACTAAAGTCCCGGCACAAGCTTGAAAGGGAAATGGAAACCAAGAAGAGATTCCGATCGAGCGGGAAGATCTGTTTTTGTTACATAAGACACAGCACAGCACTTGCTGCAATGGAACCTACCAATTAGATTAAGTTGCGGTTAAATGCATCCTTCAGATACTTTACAGTGCTGTAATTGTGTTATGCAACAAATGATCTCGAGGTTGAGATTTTAACAAAGGTTTAACAGCCAGAAGGTGTCTAGGTGATATTAATCATATAAAAGAGCTGCTTGAGAAAGTGGTACCATTTGATGGAGAACTGTTGCATAGGAGCGTTTTAATAGCTGTTGATTCTCAAAAATGATCATAATCAAGGACACCCGTTGCACACCTTCTAATTACCCACCTTCTATGGTATTCAGACCTGAGAACACTAGTCACAATTGCAGCACATTTACAGTGGATGTACTATTTCATAATTAACAGTTTGGGGCCCATATTAAATGCAATTAATGTATGTGTTCAGGACGAAAGAAATAAATCAACCTGCGGCTAATTATTATTCGAAGACGGTAGTGATTAATGGCCTATAGGAGTGTAAATACACCTGCCAAAGTATAGAATCAGAGTTTTCCCATTTATGCACGGAGGCCACTGAAGGTGCAATAATTAATTTGATTACGGAATTTGACTTTAATTGAGTTAGCGCGATGGAGCGTAAGTTCGATATTTTTGAATTACTGCGAATTAATCAAAAGGTGTCTAATTTGTTGTGCGACCAATTCAGTTATTACTGTGGTGGATTTATGGATTCGTTTTTGCAAACTTTATCCATTTCAATAGACTGACTTTTATTAGGTTTGAGGAAATGAGAAAAATTTGAATGAATGATTTATTAGTCTTCCAAACAAGGGTCTTGCCGTAAAATGAATAAAGTGGTCTTTCAGTGGAAGACCTTGCTCTCTTTGCTTATAATAACTATAGGAGAAAACTAAATCTGAAAACTCAAGATGCTAAGATGATTGCGCTAACTTTCCGAAAGGACAACAGTGGAATATCTTCCAGAAATGTCTTCCCGAAAGACTTAGATGGTGTTAGGAAGCACGGTAAGCCTTGTTTACGAGGTGACCATTTTTTAGAAGTAGTTAAAATTCAAATGAAACAGCAAGAGAAGTAATGTAGTAAAAACGTAGAGTGAAGAGAAATTCTCGTTTCGGAATATGGAGGAGTCCTTACAATCATTTAACGGCGAGACTGAGAAAAATACTACGATATGAATACGGCGTTAGTAAAACCTCCAAAAGTATATCTTTACGGGCGGCATTAATTTTCTGATGCGGCTAGTTTGGTCACAGAGTCAGATTTAAGAGTGAAAAGCTAGAAAGGGTTAAAAGAATATCTTTTCAGGGAATTTTCAAAAGATACACGAAGCATAAGCCTTCATACAATTTTAGAAAAACGAAAAAAAATCTAATGAATTTCTCCTTGAATATGTGTCCGCAATGAAAAAAATAGTTAGTGAGCCAATAATAGACGAAGAATTAGTTATTATACGGGCGGTCCCGGTTTCAGGTGCTAATCCTTTAATGGGTGATTCTTTGGCTCATTTTAAGAACAAAATTGTATGGGGGGGAGATGATATTATACACTATAGTTAGTCAGTTGGCCCAATGGTCCTTGCGAAGATAAGAGATGTATTCTACAGACTTCTGTAGACTACCGAAAACTTATCATAAAAGTGTAAAGTAGGTACACGATAAAATAAATGAGTGGAAAATAACACGTGAATATAAATGGGATTGACAACCCACGGATATAATTAAAAGAAAACGATTTGTCCAAAAAGTATCAATACTCAGTTGAGAAAAATCACCAACCAAAAATCATCTTTTGAACATTATTTCGTCCGAGCATCACTCCAATTTCGTCTTTTTTCACATGGCGCCAACGCAACGCTCGCGCTATCATAAAACCCATAAAGAGGCAATGAGATCGAAATAATTTGACAAAATAATTTATTACATAATTTTCTGTTTATTGTGTTGAAATTGCAGCAGCCGCGTAATGGACTCCAAAATAATCGTCGTGTGGTAAATGGCCGTTTTCATTACACGTCAGAGCGGTGAAAGTGCACCTCACTAAAGGTGCCACTTATCAATAATTTTCGTTAACCGTCTGCCCTCCTCTCACTTTGTTATGGATTGCTTATTATATCCCCTGGCTTAATAGTAAATAATACTTTAAAGCCAGATTGACTTTTAAATAGCAGTTATACTGAAAAATCTCAACTCTTTAACCCTGTGTTGTTGCTGTTGTTGCTGCTGCTGTTTCTTGAGTGGCAGTCAGTCAGATTTCAATGATTTTTATCTGTATTTTCCTGACATCAGAAATTTTTAGTATAAAAACGGATGAAATTTCAATTTCCCCAGGGTGCATTGCGTCAATAATTAATTACCTACAACTGGTGAAGTGTGTTTATTTTTTGAGATGTTTTAATCCGACAACGAAAAGAGCTGATCAATCCATGTTTCTCTCTCCATGGTAAATGACGAGTGTTAAGTGGGAACACTTTGTTCTTTTCAAGGCGAGAGCAACACAGAGAAAATGCACCAGGTAATTGATGTTTTAGGTGTCGGTTACTTAACAAATATTGATTGGCTGTCAATCAAAATTACGAGCTTTATGCCGTTGGGAGCGCGACAATTTATTGCGAAAGACATAATAACTACATGGCGAATTACCAATGGACAACTCGTGTTACCTGCCAAATTAATTAGTGAACGGTTTGATGGCTGCACACTGTATAGCTCTTATTCGACTCTATATATGTTGCGGAGGTTTCAGCCTGTTGAGCAGTCTTTTGTTCGGTTTTACAAGTACTACGTTAAAAATTGGATCAGTTACTTTTATCTGAGTAAAGATAGGAAGCATTGTACAATCTTCAGAAATTCTTGAGAAATTGTATACTGAATCTAACTCACGCTTTTGGATGGTTGGATGGCTTTGGTACACGTTTTATAGATTCTACTTGGTGTTAGAGAGGTAAAGATTTCTTCACACATAGCATTTTGGTTTCTTTGTCACAATTTTCGCGAAACCCACATGAATTGCGTCTTGATCTTAATAGCATTAAATAAAGTAGTAGCTTATGATATGTAGGTAGGTGGACATGTATAGATACTTTTGCAACATTTATGATGGCTTAGACGACATTAGCCTCGGAATTTTGGAGTTGTTATAAAATAAAAATGCCTCCCATGATCTGTAAACATTACATGTCTCTTTTTGTAATAACAATTCTTTAGGATTGCCTTAAAAAGTTGGCTTCATTCGAGATCACAAGAAACATTATTACCTCTTAAAATTCCCTGAGGATTCTGATATGACCAGCCTTACATAAAAACGATAGCCTGTACAATCTGAATGTATTCGACATGGTCTTTTTCTCTACGTACAATGGGAGAAGATCCCGACAAGTACGAATACAATAACTTCCAGATAACCAAGGTACTACATTTTTTGTAAGTTATCGCCTGGGAGAATCTGAGCAGTCTTAATGTAGATCAAGGTATCACCTGTCCATGGTCTTATTATTATCAAGTATGACCGCATTGTTATACTTGGTATGAGATTACCTTCCGCAGGACCGCATAAGTCTAATTTTTCTTTTGAACGTGTTTAAGTGGGGACTTCATGGGAAACACTGATCCAGAAAAGGTCGCAAATAGCCAGTTTCATTCGAGAACTTAGTGATATTCCTTCCTTCGAAGGATGGAATTGAAATAGGAAGCTCCTTTTTTATTGGAAAAGGCATTAATATTTTAGGTTTTGGGTTGACACACACAGAATAATATGCCGACAGTAGGTGTAAGGATGTAAATTTATAACTAATCATGAAAAAACTCAATCATGCTTAATCTCATCAGCGGTTCCAGGAACAGGTCATTTGTGTCTTCTTGATCGATATTAAACGTTTCCTTCAGAAGCTTTACGACAGCCAGCGATAACTCCTCTTTTCTCCTTGCTATTTTTCTTTTCGCCAAGGCTCTGCTATAGGGGTATCTCTTGAGCTTTGACTGCACCGTAAAAAAACAACAGGGGAGATAAGATGCCTCCTTGCGGCACCCTTAAGTCTGATATAATGTCTTGAGCATATCCTAGCTCCACTCTGACCGCTCCACTCCGATCATAGAGAACAGAGAAGGTCAGATCATCTCTTGTTGTTACTACCTACTATCTTAATATTTCCTGGCTCCGCTGTGACTGCCCTGCTAAAGAGCATTAGGAATAGAGGAGACAAGATTCCTCCGTGTGGCATTCTCAAGCGGATAATGTAATGACTTTAATGTCTCCTAGCTACACTATGACTGTTCTGCTAAAGAGAATACCTTCGATTCAAAGTGCTGTTAAGGCTTCTAAACCTTTTCTGTTGGATGCACTTTTTTGGCATCGAAGGAAGTATTATCAGAGACCCAGATTTTAATACAACTTTTTTGTCCCCTATCACTGATTTTTGTTAAGCGAGTTAGCATAGGTGAAACTGATCATCCTTTAGGATTTGTTTGGCGGGGTTGTTTTAGGTTTGTTTGGCGGGGTGACTTGGATTGGACTGACGAATATCCTCCACTTTAAGGTCCCAAACACAACATTCACTTCTCTTTTTGTGCGCTAGGCACATGATCACATGAAATAATAATGTCTGAGTTATCTTAATCAGAACTGTGGTTTGTTTTTCAAACTCTTGATGGAACAAGACTGAGGAGATACTATCAACATCAGAGGATTTGAAGGCCCCAAATTTTCTACTTATTTAATTTGAATTATTGTGATGATGCTTTCGGAGATGATGCTCATTTCCAAGAGCGGTAGAGTGTTTCCGTGTCACCTGCCACAACTGCTGAACCTAGGATGATGGATATCACTCACGAGTTTTAGTGTTTCCATTTACTATTTTGGATGAGGCAAACATGGAAGAGTACTATGTATTTGGATGTAGTTATTTTATAACGCGACTTTCGAGAGCACGACGAGCCGCATCAGTGAAATTTTATACTGATTTATTGGAAGCAATTACATTGGGTTGTAAAAATGTCCTCCTCCAAAAAGGTGGAATTTTTATTTTTATCAAGATAAGAGCACAACCGACAGAGCTCAATAATTATTCTACCTTCATCTTTGCATCTTTTCAAGATTGCATACAGTTTTATGAGATACAATTTTCTGATAGCATCTGCACAGCAGCAAAACATATAATTCCCCAATTAATCTTGTGTCAAAAGTGCAGAAACGTACATATCAAGTTTCTAGCCATAAATGTATGCAAAAACCATGAGATAAGATCTGGGGAAAAAATTGCCGCTTGATAAAACCAATAAATCTCCCCAAACAATAATCCAAATTGGAGTAAAGTATGGCCAGAGATTTATAGCTCTTTTCTGTTGGATGGAGATTAGCCACAGAACACGGTTGAGTGGCTCGAGACAATTATTGTGATTACTAGGTAATGGCAGGCACCATGTGCGGGAGTCACTGCCGTTCCATATCCTTGAAGGCTCTTGGCATAATCTTAGTATACACTGCGTTACCTATACTGCTCTGTCCATTTACAGCGTAGTGCTTCTTGCACAGCCCGAAAACATTCGACTCGGTTCAGTGGGTTCAATCGATTGTTGTACAACTGGAAACCTCCACTTTATGTCAGGCCTCAAGTATATATGGCTGGACCTTAAGTGTCGAACTACGCGCCCGGATCACAATCTCAATGGAGATTTCGTAAAATTACTCTTTTTCAGCCAAATGCAAATATCCGGAAAAATTAATAATAATTCGTGAAAAGCACAGCGGGAGTCAGCCAGTGAGCCAACGAATTGATTGCCAACAGGTAGAACAGACCGCGGCAGCGGCGGTGGCGGCGGCGGCGGCACGGCGGTCTTATGAAATAATCCACCTTTGACTATGGTGCAGGCCATTGTTTCCCTAATGCGTTCGCTAACAACTGACCGTTTATCTCTAAGACGTGATCACCGATGCTGGTGCACTTCAATTTGGCCTGTGCAACATGATCCCGGCCGAGATAAGTCTAAATGCAGTCAAGAAACAATTTTATGGGTACCACGGAATCGATTCCAAACTATACGTGTCGTATCGAAAATTAAGAAATTCAATTTTATTGTGAACGCGATCCGGACGGATAATGGTAAATGATGCGTAGGAGAATTTATGTGCGGAAATTTTCATTTATGCGGCGGTGCACGGTGCCCCCCAAACAATTTCTGTTTTCTGAAAATAAATGGCCAATTTGAATCAATTGGAGCGTGGTTAGGTGCCATTTGCGTTGACACCTGAGAAAAAGTTGAAATTATTCCGGCACTTGATGGTAAATTACGAGCCCCAGAGCCCCAAAGGAGGTGTTGTAGAGTTGTCCAATCAATTTTGGAAATAAGGCATTTTGAGAAATAGTAAAATTTTTCCAAGTGTCGGGTGTAGACCATTTCAATAAATATACTCAAGAAGGTAAGGCAAGATATGTAAGTTGCCAGTTTCCCAACAGTTCAACAGTTAAGTAAAATGTAAATGCCTGGGAACCATAAAAACACTCTTACCTAATCACATTAGAATCTTAAAGATATTCCGGGGATTAGCAAAAAAAAAAGACGCTCGTTTTTCAAAACTAAACACTGCTAGCCACTATGTCGCCGTTGGCATGAAAGAAAAAAAAACTTACCTGTGATTGGTCAAAGGTCACTGAACTCTAGTACATTTTTGGCTATTAAATTCGCAAAAGTAGAAGAGAATACGACAAAAACTTGACCATCTGGACCGGGACAATTAAAACGGGTAAAAAAACACACAATCCAGCTTTAGAAAATGAGCCAAGTCCGTTTTTACTTTATTCTCGGGCTTTTAAGCTTGAAGTCGAGAAATTTATCAAAAACTCTTTTTGTAAAAGTATGACATCATTCGGATATATTGATTTATTGTTAAAATTTTGCATGGTAACCGAGTCCATTTAATTAACTGGTTCTGATTTAACTTCTTTTTTTTCCTTTTGTCTATATCTTTTCATTCAAAAAAAAAACCCGGATGCGAATCTTTTGGGAGTTGAAAATTTTTTTTTTTGTTCAAATCCAATCAATCAATCCATGATTAAAACCGCGGTAGCACAATTTTATTAGTAAAAATTTGATAAAATTACAGATTTGAAGTCAGATACGTTTTTTTTTATTCTTTTCTAGAATTCTGGACTTGAATTTAAGTGAGTTGAGTGTGGAGGAAGTGAAGAGGTTTTGTAGTGAAATAATGGTGGTCAAAAGTCCTTTGTGAATCCGACCATGTTATTAAAAATGCAACCATGAAGCAAAATTCTGTACAAATCTTTTGATAGCAGCAATAGATAGGTAAAAATTCTTGCCAGACTCGTGTAGAGATATTTTCTTGTGATCTTCGTCAAGATTATAAACAGGATATCGCAGAAAAGCTCTACAATTAAGATGTCATCCCAGCAATGATTTACAGTAGACTATCAATATTTCTTTTAGAGCTTGAAAAAGTTTTTGTTCATAGAGATCAACGTACTTTGCAGTAGACCGCAGAAATTTCTAACCTACAGAATATCCAGCCACAACTTGATCAAAGTTGGGAGTAATCAATTACGTTTTAAAATTAATTACATAGCTAATTATAATTACACATAATTTCACCAGCAATTATAATTTAAATTAGTTTAAATATTACACACGTACTTGTTTTTATAGTTGAAAAGCTAAATATATAGAATTACTATGCAATTATAAAAATTAATTGAATTGAAAGTAATTAGAAGAAGAGTGATAATGATTACTATTTCTCGATATTTAATTATCATACATAAAATGAATTTAATTATAATAATATCAAAAAAAGCAAATAAAAACAATAAAAGAGTTATTGTGTGGTTGCTACAACTGTTTTCGATATAATTAGGAATCAATTAGCGGAAAGTTAGGATAATATACTAGGCGTCACAAAAAAAGTACCTATATATATATATATAAAATTTAATTTTAAAAGTTGTTATTATTAATAATTTATGCTAATTTTTACTTAGAATCTTTAAATATTTTATTACTTCTCAATAATAATGAATATAAAAATCAGAACAATTCTGGTGGCTCTATAATTATCTGATGCACTATTTTAAGTTTCCTATAATCTCGATTATAGTGTCTCTTGTATAATTTAAATAAAAGTAATTTGTAAGCTCCTCTCCTCCTGCGATCAGTTATTTATATTTCTGATACCTATCTTCGGGATTGAAAAAAAAAAGTTATTTATTAAACGATTTTTCGAGTACTACCAATATTAAAGACCATAAGCGTGAAATGATCTGGTAATATAAACTATAGCTTTACAGTCCCAAGTTTTATTTTATAAGAAAAATAATTAATTACAATTTTGGTAATTATTAAAAAATATAATCATTACCGCTTTTAAGTCAATTATTTTTTTCTTAAGGACGAAATAATTGAATTAAAAGTAATTTGAGTTTTTAATTGCAAGTAATTGTAATTTAAAAGTTGCAATTACAATTTTTGTAACTTAAGGTTTTTCACATAGTCAATTACAATTATTTGAAATTATAATTAAAATATTTTGTAATTAATTTTGCCCAAGTCTGTACGTAATGCCACCATTAAATATCTTGAAATACAGTTCACTACTATGATAATCATGATATATATCTAAAGAAATAGGGACTCGCATGACATAGAGTAACAGAGCTTTTGTTTTGGTAAGGTTGCTGTTAATACCGCGCATCCTTTCGCTCTAATAGATTTGGCTTCGATATATATATTTATATATTAAATCACCGGTCTGACGAAAGAAAACTTGTTAAGAAGGATAATAGGCCGAGATAATTTCTCCATGCTTTGAAGCGTTATAAGCACCTCGGAAAGGACAACCCTCTCGCTGGATTAGGAAATTTGAGGTAATACCAAGAGAAATTCATAATGGGGAGGAATATTAGAGGATGAACCTATGGGAAACTATTCCAGTTTCATAAAATTCTTTGTTCTTGGATTTTTTGGAAATATTTTGTTTTTGTTATTGTTTGCATCAGAAAATATTTAATTCGTAATATGGCTCATGGAATTTTATAATATGAAATTTTTGTGGAAATATTTTTTATAGAATTTAGTTCATGTCGTATTTTTTGAATTTTTTGCTTATTATAACGTTTTACAATAAAAAATCGATAAACATAAAAAAATCATTATTATCTTACCTTTTTTGAAAATTTGGACATATCTCCACGTTTCGAGGTCCCCTAGAGTCTGAAGCCATCGTTTTTAGAGAAATATCTGTGTGTGTGCGTGTACGTACGTTCATATGTTCATTCGTACGTTCGTGAACTTTCTTTTTTCGTCTCGAATATCTCGAGAACAAAAAATAATATCGACTCCCGACTGAATTCTATTCGCCGCATAATTGCATTATGAACACCTGATAAGGTTTGCAAAAAATTTGAATTGGCGGTTTTTTTTTATAACAATAAAACTTTCAAAAGCATAAGACAAAATGACCAAATGGGAATTTGGGGAGTATATCGGTCGCACCCATTTTATTTTGATAATAAATAAAACCTTGACGTGGACACGATGTGCAGAATTTATGAATTCTATCATTCATAGATAGCTCCATTATAGATACGCCATTTATACTGGGATTCTAATTTATTATTACAAACAGCATAACCACTTCCTCGTAAAAAGAATAAAAACCGAGTGTATCTTTCAGATATTTGTCATACTGTCGCAGTGCATTTATTGGATTCATTTGAATTTCTTCACGTACGATTATGTCATTATCAGGGAATTCATAAGAAGAAGTCTTATCTTTATCAGTACGTGACAAGAAAACATAGAAGTGACACCGTTTGCGTAAAAATGCAAAAATTGTCAAGTTTATTATATAAGAAAAAAATTGGAATGCATTCAACAGTTTTGAAATTGTGTGGTTGATGATTTAAAATATTGCAAAATACCATCAAACCTGCAGTTTGTTTCATTTTTATTTTGCACCGATACTACGTGGCTTTTTTTTGTACACTTAATTTACCATTAGTTAACTGTTGGACATTTCGGATGTATAGAATTGAAACTTTTTAATCCTCTTCAAAGTTTAAGATGTTAATCTTCTTAAATGTTTTTCACTTAAGGTAATCTCTTCATTAATCATATTGCAGTCTCCCTCGGTTAAGACTTTTCAAGAAATTCACTAATTTTTGTAAGAAATTGCAATAACCACATATGGAAGAGGTAACAATGATTAATTAACGCCACATCGAGTATATTAATTTCTTTATGGATTTCCATTAAAAGTTAATGTTAATTATGTTACTGCAGTTATAAGTCATGCTGAAGAATGCCAGTATTTTTGAAAATCTCGCGGTCATTGCTACAATGACCGATTTGTTCTTGGAACATTCATCGTCTTCTTATTGAGATGAGTTTAATGGCACCCACGCATGAGAATTCTTGTTTTTGATATTCAGCATCTTTTGTAAATAAAATATGTATCTTTTTGGCATTTTTCAAACTAATTTATTTGATTTCGATGTGGTCACATTTTCAACGTCGTTTGATGATCGCATTGCAAATCTATCTTTAGAAAATAAATGACAGAATTATTTTGAAATTCTATAAACAAGTTGGTTCACAAATTCTCAACTTTAATATAAAATTAAACCGGATTAAGGCTAAATTTAAAATTTCAGGGCTATTTTTGGTAAACAATAAAATTACTAAAGCACGTGAGCAATATACCGAATTAAGTGAAATTCGTTAATATAGAAAAGTCCGAATTTAGTAAATAGGGAAGCTGAGTGAATCTTTTCCACCCACGAAATCTAAAAGTACTTTCCATTCGAATGTTCCTTTAGATTGAAACCGCTTACACATATCAAACCTTGCATTTGAATCAATTAAACTTTTGTTTTTACCTTTTTGTAGATTTCTCTGGTAATGAAAACGGAAGGAAACATTGCTCCATCACAAAACATATATCATTGATTTACAAGCATTGCAAATGAAATCCATTCCGATTCAATTAGCCTCTGGGCGCAAAAGAGCGAAACCAATTAAATGCATTCGAATAGGTAACAGCTTCCGTTTTCATCTGTTTACATTTAAGTGGTAAGATTCAATTGAAACTGTCAGTTTACATCCCACGGTGTGCCAAACGCCAAAAGTTAGTTAGACATTAACATGGCATCTAGCCTCCAAGCAAGGCTCAGATTGTTGTGTGAACCAAGAAATAATGGTAAAACGTTTTGGGGAAACAGGGTACACGTTAACGCAGAGTCAGTCTAGCTAACATCTAACCTCATGGTGATTCTGTGGGGAACAGGTACTCACCGGTTTACTTATTTCACTGATATCACCTCACGGTTGTGTAATAAATTTTTCTGGGTAAGTTTTTGGTTTGTAATTTTCGCTGTTTGTTTCGTTCTATGCAACTCTCACACGAAATAAACAATGACAACAGAATGAATACTTATCATCCCACGCATAACTCCCGTAAACAACATGAAAACCCACCATCATGAATGATTTTTCCTGACCATTTTGCAATTTCTGTGAAAATTGATTGCATTGTCACAGAAAATGGATATATTTATGTACGACAGCGTGTTGCTGCTTCTGAATGGAGTAGAAACGTCCAGGTTGAAACATGGAATTCGCGATCTAAAGTTATTTTTACGTAATTCAAATATTTTATAGATTAGGTAAATTCCTAGATATTGGACTGCATGGTTTAGGATTTAAAATTCAAATTTTGTGTGGACAATGCCGAGCCTTTTCATATTTATTTTGTCTTGAAATCCAGTTCGAAGGACCAGTTAACAGTTTGAATAACTAATTTTGGAATTGTGATTAGAAGTTCGTATACTTAAAATGATTTAATAGTTTCCCTCTACAAGTCATCATATCCCGCTCGAAGGACCAAACAATGCTTCTACATAAAATTGCCTTATTCTGTCTTTCCTTGGGTTAGAATACTTATCCAATGTACTAAGAACCATGAACCTTTTTCTTTTGAACAACTTTTTTACCCTATAGACAAGTACGAAAAATTCATCTTTTGATTATTATTTTTTTCAAATAAAAACTAAATTTTTATTTTTCACTTTTCAGAGCTCAACTATCCTACAATGAAGGGTTGGTTCGATGCTTTTCGAGACGATGGTGGACCTACACTTTATTCATTTTCAAATCGGACTCCTGTAACAGGAGATGTATCCATAGTTGCTGTTTCCGTACTTTTTGGAACTATTTACGTAGCATTTCTAGTAATATTTCCAGGTGTAAGAAAGCAGGTAAGTCGTATTTTCCTCATACTGCTTACATCAAAAGTTCAACACCTTAATTTCTCTTGTTTGCCTAAAGGAATTGCACAACTTTCAAATGTTTTCATCAGACTTTTCTATACCTTTGGCGATTTAAATGTTTACGAAAAATAGTTCATATCTGATCGTGTCCTATCTTGATTACGCCTTAGAAGTAATCCAATTAAATTGCAAGCAGGCTAACTGGAGGCACTATATACCTATTGAACCCAACCATCTAATCAATGAGTACTGCACGAATTTCCTGGCATTTGACGACGGTACTTCGGACTCCCACATATTCAAATAGAAAATGCAGTTGCAATTGGAATGGATGATATACCCACAAGCAATAGTAGAAAACGAAGGTTCACAATAAATGGACAAGATTTAATGATCACGAATTGAATGGTTCTTAGTTGCATATTAAATGTGCAGTAGCTGGAGGTGTATAATTGTCCCGGGAGAATTGGTCATTAGTCAAATTAAAGATGACCCATTTTTTCTTTGTGATAGACATTAAGCAATTCTTGTTGGAATCGTAAGGCGTACTGTTAAGGGCAAAAAATGTATGCGCGGAGAAAATTTATTTACCAGTAATTTCCAAAAGTTATGGGTCAACTTTGAGAGTAATTCTTAACAAATTTCGTACTAAGCTCCATGAGGAGAGAGAATTCAGACCACGGGAACGTATATCCCAAGAAATTGCAACCAATATCTTTTGTGTAGTCCCGGATACTTTCAATAGCTCTCAAGATTTACGATTCCTCATGCAATTTGTGATCTATTTTAGACAATTTTGGTCACGATTTTAAAGACAATATTCCTTGGATTTAAGATTATGGTGCAATGAATCTTTTCGACTGCTTTAAAACTGTGATCAGTTAACATTGGTGCTTTAAAGTCCCCTTTTGATTTTAAGCCATATTATTGTGCGAACCTCTACTCTATCCACTTTTTAATGGCAGCTTTTTCCAGCTCTATTGAGTTACAAAAATTTATTCTTTTGGTTGCAACCGATTTTTCTACGAGCCCGTCTTCACTGGTTTGATGCGATCCTCAAAAGATTTGAGCCATTTTACTCCTCGAGGTGTTTCGATCTCTGGTCCTTCCTCGTCAATCAGCAAATTGTTGTGCCCCACATCTTTTAGCCATTTCAGAGGAGTCTTTTTGTTTGTTTTGTTTTGAAATCCGGTTCGAAGGACCAACGAATAATTTGAATAATTTGGATTTTGGAATGGCAGCATTGTGCAAAAGTGGCGACGTAGGCAGCTTTGAAGCTGAATCTTTATGCTCGCCTATGCCCCATGAATCTATTACCGAAGCTGCAACTCTCTGCTACTGACTATGATCATCTACTGAACGTTGTAACTGGTTCAGAGTTTGAAATGAAAATTGTGTCAATAAAGGAATAGGGAAGCAAAATCCCATGTTCTCTATCTAAAAAAACTTTTGAATTTATAATTTAGACATCGTAGTATTTTTACTGATATTTCAACCTCCATAAAAAATTCTCCAATATTATTAATGAATAGTTTCTCAAAAACCAGATCTCATTAACATTTCCACAAAATTTAGGCAAGCATTGAAATTAGATCAAAAGTGAAACTCCTCAATTAAACCATAAAATCCGAAAACTAATTCGCTCCCAATAATTCTCTACATTTCAGAAATTCACAACATTTTCGACCGTGACATTGAGCCTCTTCGTCGGACTAGTCATACTGAGTAAGTGACATTATTTTATTTTCACAGTCTACAATTTTCAGTTGGGTAAAAGTCAGTCATCTTGAACCAAAGTCAAAGTCGCTGAAAGAAATTAATTGGAGCATGTTAAATCAGCTGAAATTAAAGAAAGAAAAAAAAACATTGAAAAGAAAAACAAAAACAAATGTGTACAAATAGCGTAAAAAAATATAGTAATTCATCGCCTTCAATTTATGCTTCCAGTTACACGGCTCGGATCAGCATGGCATGTGGCCAACACTACTATTGTCGCACCGTATAAGGCGTTCTCACGCGAGAAACTTCCAGCTCGGATTGGCACTCATATCGGACTGATGCATGTCAATGTCACTCTAACAGGTAAGTAAGTTACTTTGGTAGTTTCAGGTTGCACCATTTCAGTTTCATTGTTTCCATTCGGTGGTGGTTACCGATCGATTATGAAATAGTGCACAGAGAGCCAGCAATTTTTATCGGAATTTTATTGATGACGATAAGTCGAGGAAAACTTGAAATCAATGCTCGTTGGGGAGATCGATAGCCGTCGAACGATCGGTAGTAGCCGATCTTGATCGACACAGTGAGATACTTAAGATTTTATGGGTCTGCTGAAATGCAGCAGCAGGTACTTCGAAAAAAAAGGAGATCTGACTGCATAGACGTAATACAATATTCTTGTCGGCGAATTCTTATTTTATCGATTTTACATAAGTGTAGCCTTTCACTGCTGGACAGGAAGCTAATTAATTATGCTGGACTTTGTGTCTATGTAGAACTGATAGGCCGTATTGATGGTGTAATGGAAATTCTATGGTCACCCACAAAAACCACAAAAGGCCTTGCGATATGTGTGCAAGCAAATCAGTCGAAACGAAACGAAACGAAAATTCTAATTTAAGTTTTGAGTGAGTGGGAGTATGAATGACTCGTACAATGAGGTTTGTGGTTTGGATCTTAAGCACTGAACTGATCAAGAAGTATGTAATGTAGATAATGTTTAGTAATATACGCGACTAAGTGATGAAATTGTGCACGTTTAATTGCTTTGGATGTACTTTTCTAAGACCATCCACTTGGTTCTGTAATCTTGTTTAACTACTTGAGGCTTAGCACGATCGTATTTTGCTTTCCACGTGATCACAATTTTTTAGGCCAAATTAGCAGGTTAGCAGGTTTTGGCAAATAACTCTCTTAGATTTCGGAAAACTTGTCGAATTTCCCTGTCATTTTTGTGGGCGTGACTTGTCAGAATTAGAAAAAATACTAATACATGCCTTGGTAATAGTCAAATCCTTGATGAAACTTGGAAAGATCAGGTTGGTTTGCATCTCGTCCGAACTTTAGGGATTTGTTATACCAAAAAAACCATAAAGATGTGATTAAGCAGAGTATTTCCAAAAAGGTAGAGAACTTATAGAAAATGATACATTTAAAAATCCAAGAATCTTCTGACACGTTTGTGTACTAGATCAAAAAGTAGCAGAAAGTAAAAGATTATTTGTAGTCTGAAAGAACCGATCGCCATGATCTGGATTGTAATCGCAGATTACACAGATTACCTTGATTCATAGGACTACTATATGTTGCGTTATTAAGTGCAGATTTTTACTGGAAAAATAGTCTGAAGGCCCTAAAGGTAATCCATATAGCGATGAGAATTTTTTTTTTGTTTTTGGGTCTAGGATCCAAGATGTTATATCTTCTTCGTAAGCGCATTTAATTTTTATTTAATGAGAATTTTGTTTTTTAAGAGGAAGAGGAAATCCAATTTACGGACAGTATGCCAGACTACCGACTAAAACCTTTTTCGTTCGCCGAGGACTCCATCCCGGAACCGTTTGTCACATTAGTTTGAGCTGGGCCTGTTGATTTCGCTGCCCACCCAAGCGTTTCTTGTGGCTTCCTGGTTCTTTGCGCGGACGGTATCCTCCACGAACTTTACCACTAGCTTCCAATGGCTGCTTGATGATAATTGTCCTGCTTCGACTATACGTCTGTTCTACCTTCTGCCCGCCAGGTGTAGAGTGTATACTCGGTCGTTTCCTATTATCTCCGCATACAGACACACTCCGATGAATTGGAGTTACCAACCTTATGAAAGTAGTACCGAAAGTACCCATGATAACTTAGAAATTGCATGAAGTAATGATTCCCTTTATCGTGCTTCCTGACAAACTACGATCCTATCCGTGGCAGCAATATGGCAGTCGAACATTCCCCTCCCTCCCTGCCCCATAACTCTTGCCATCTACTCAATGTATGGGATCTTCCCTCCTTGCTGACCTGTTTCCATCAGACCTTAGCATTTTTCACGTAGATGGCTTTCCTTTTCATTTCAAGTAGTCTGAAGAGGAAGACTGCTGGTTGACGCGTTGTTTATTCGACCCGTTAGGACCTTTGGTATTGAACACAAGCCTGCTCAGGGGTGCGACTTTGGTTGCCACACATCGAAAAATGTCATCACCCCCAGGACTGTCGGCTTCGTTAGCATCTGCCTTTTAATAAAAATAGTGAGCTGAGTTGTTGCTGAGGCGTTGTTAAGTGATCCCTTCATTATATGAATTGATCATGCAGGATCTATCGTCGAGTCTTTTCTTCCCGGGCTATTTTCAATTTTAGGTTCTGCTCAGCACTACATTTAACACGCTATGTCTGCTGGCTAAAGGTTATAATGATCTTTTCTTGGAAGTTCAGTTTGTTTTTGGAAGAGCGGAAAAACTAGATAACCTAAGTGAATCGATTGAAAGGAAGCAGTCTGAGATCATCCAGGACTTGTCCTCCTACAGTGGAAAAGGAATAAATAATTAAAGTATACAGGAAGAGAATTTCAATGTTGTTAGGGTGTTGTAATTGACGAGCCAATTTATGTAAAGAAATCTAAATTTAGAAAAGAATGTTATGGTTTATTAATTAAAAACTTTCGAGCAATTTCCAAAGAAAACGAAACTAATGAAAAGGGAAAATATTTTCTTTAGCAATTATTACTTCCAGTCTGTGAGAATTTACTTAATAATTACGAACATGGATCACTATTACATCGTCTGAGAAGTGCATTATCTTCCATAATTCTCTCCCACTCGATATCTAATTGTTATGTAAACTAAAAGCAGTAATTGTAGCCACTAATCAAGGTAGACAGCCTGTTTAACCAATTCATTTAAATATTTTTGATATTTTCTGACTAAATGCAGTCAAGCATAGGACTGTAATACCAATTCCGCATACCAATGAATTAATGATGGTAGATCGGTGAGGGTTCTGTTGAACACAGTTCTCCAGTTTCACATATTCAAATGTCTTTTATGACTCAAATGCCGGTAACCTTTTGTCTTTGCAGAGTTGGTCGGTTGATGCATCGCAAACACCTTCAAGAGAAAGAATGACTGGTTTAATACCCACAGTTGGTTTAACTGTGTTGCTTAATGTGACGCAACGAGTATTATTTTATTGTTTTTGTTTTGCTTCTGGCCGCGTTTTATGGTTTTCGTTTAATGTTCCATTCCAGATGTGTGTCCAATGGACCGTGAAAATTGGCGATAATTTACACTACGAATTTTTACCCGGAAAGTAAGAGGTGGTTCACCTTTCCCAATATTTTTTTTTGGATTATTTGTTTGGGAGTAATAAGACAAAAGGTATTGTTTGGATTTGCATGAAAATATAGAAGAAGAAATGAGGGTCAGGAATGCTCTGTCACTTCCGGGCTAAAGCCGCAAAGTTTCCGTACGTGCTGAATACCAAACGAATATAAAATTTATATATTTTGGTGGCATAGGTCTATGGAATATCCTACTACCTTTCTTTCCCTCTAGAATATAGATTGCGGTAAATATATTGTACGAGGGCTGGGCTGTTCAAAAAGAAATGATAAAAACGATCTACAGCAAAAAAAAATATTTATTCAGTCTTCCAAATCGACATGCTCTTTTTTGAAGTAAACCCCCGTCGATTGTAATACACTTTTCTCACTGTTCCTGCCATTTTTTAAACACGAACACCAGACCATCTTTCTCAATGTCCTTGCAGCGCGCCTCCATAGCTTTGATGAGTTCGTTATTGTTCCTGAATTTTCATCCCCTGAACAGAAACTTGACTTCGGGGAACAGCCAGAAGTCGTAAGGGGCCACGCATTGTCATGATGTAGAAAAATTTCGCTAATGTTCTTGTGCGGTGTTCAATAGGGCAATTTACCATCTTTTCTGCACTTTTCTGCATTGATCAGTGGAGGGTTCTTGGGTCTCCCATGGACTCTTTTGTGCCAATTGGATCCATCTCAGATAATCCCCCGCTTTAAACTATAGAATCTAGCCTTTGTAGAGCCCACCTCATGATTGTAAACAGGGACTCGCGCCTAATACATAATATTCTGCCTGAAATTATCTACGATGCTTTTTTGCTCTTAAGGTTACATTACTCTCTCCTGATCACTGATATGTAGAATTTCTACTAGCAGTTGACTTAGATGTAAAACCTTTTAAAAGTCCGAGGAACAACATATCCCAAATTCTTTTCTAAGCTCAGGCGCAGACTCACTCTAAAGTGTTACAGATTACAAAAGAAATCTGCCATTGTGAAAGCAATCTTCCTTGCCTTTTTTGTGATCTCCTAGTGAAACAGAAAATTATAAGACTTCTATTAGGCCTCCAAGACGTTATCCAATCGAGCTAGAAGGACCAGTCTAAAGGTGGACTGGCGACTGTATGCAATGCAGGAAATATAAGGGGAAAAACCTAAACTTCTGTGGGGAGATAGACGGTCTTGAAGAGTTAACAAACCTACTCGGGGCTCTGAAATAAAACTCCGCGTCAGGCTGCACTCATATCGCAGAGCAGGTGAATGAAGATAAGAGTAGAAGCCTATGGCCTTCTGACGAGTTAAAGACGAAATAACCTCGGAAAGTCAAAGCCGTCTACAGGTAAAGATTGTGATTGAAGAGCATGATGAAATGGGCAAGGCTACGAGATCGCATTGGATTTCCTGCACTACTAAAAGGGTGGGAAATGTTTATGTGAGGTATATTTCCATAATAAGACCTATGATCACATACACAACATATGTACGGTGGAAGAGGGCTTCAATGGAAACAACTGTTGGGTAGTTGACACAGGCTTGTCTGGTTGCAGATACCGAGATTCATGGAAACCACTCTTGTGGTTGCCTTCGAGGTTATTTTGCATCTACTGTTTAACGCCGGGGGCAAAATGAAATGAGCTTCTTACAAAATTCAATATCGGAGGTCCGTAAGTCGAAAAGGGGCGGTTGAATGATCGGGATGCCATTAAATGCTACATTGCAGCCCTCCTTTTTTTTAAACAGAACCTTTTTGTATCGATCTCGGAACGGATGCGTAACTACAGTAAGATCCTCTCTTCTGTCGGTTCGGATTCCGAGACGGGTTGTATTTTTGGTAAACCGTCGAAAATACGAGTACCTACACATTGGAAATTCTCACCACCATTTTTCAGGTCTTTGCCAAGGAGTACTTTGGAGTGACCGCTCTGTTCTATCGCGGGATAACCTGCACTTCATCAAATTGATGGGAGAACTTGATGCATAAGTTGTTCGTTGTAGGGATGTGTACAACTGGCCTCAGCCCGCGAGATTCCTAATCTTTCTGCTTAGAAAAAAAGGCTTTGTCAGCCTTCAACAACTCCGTCTGAAGAAAGCCATTCTACTCTTATTTTCGGCCTCCTTGTAGTGTGGAGGTCTCTTTAACTATGTCACTATACCTTTTGCATTGAATGTGCGGTGGCCTCAACGATCTTGTCATTTAAGAGATCTTACCGTGA
>QYTT01081629.1:5560-20986 GCA_006980735.1 Dasypogon diadema
CTACGTGTGAGTGATCTGATCTGAGATTTCTCCAGGTAAAAATACCCTTATTTGAAGTTACTGAAACGCACCCATACTGGTTTCAGAAAGACTTTACCTTATTTACACATCACCGAGCGGCTTAATCTAACTGTCATTAGTTTCTATTCAGGCTTAGTATATATAACCAAAAATTCCTTAAAATACATAGAAAACATTGACGTAGTGATGTGACGTAAATAAGAATGGCGGGACCTGTACTTAGGCTTATCATACCTTGTGTTATTCTCAAATAAGATTGCTGTTTATACCAGGTATAGAGAATACAAGGCATCGTAAGCCCACATACTACTTCCGCCATTTTTTGTTTATCTGACGTCACCACGGGAAAGTTGTCTATACATTTTAAGGGATTTTTAGTTATATTGCTGAAGAATGCTAAAATTATTCGTGAAGGAAATAAGGGAAACATTACCGCAAGGAAATAAATGAAAGATATGCTTAACTCTACTCATTCAACTCCTAAATTACTTAAAATCTTCATACAACTTTGCCGTGGTAACGTCGTGAGCCAAATGTCATTTTTCTCTTTACCATATCTTGTGTCTCTATACCGTGCATTTATACGATAAACCCAAAAATTTATGACAGATAACTTAATAGGCTTTACCTTTCTCGTATAAACTCATTGCAGCCTACGTGAACAATTAACTTTAATCCAAGCGGTTATCAGTTTATTTGGACTAAAACAAATTAATAGGCAGACCGTTTTTAGTGCATTCAGTTACATTAAATTTCTTTTATATACTATATTATAAATTATCTTCCAGTTTTTCGCCGTTCTTCTTTATTTTGTATTTTTTTTTTAAATATTGTGGCGTTTTCTCCACATTTTTATAGCGAGATCTTCGATTTATTAGAATAAGTTTTCTAGTGTGGCAATGCCATTTTTGTACTAAAAGACTAGAGTTTGGTTTGCAATTTGTGCAATTGTAAAAATTAACACTTTTTTTCATATATAGTTTAATTCTGTTTAATTATGGTGAAATGATATGTTAAGAAGTCTGAAATACTACAAAATGAAGCTAACCAGATTGTATTGCATTCTTTTTTAAAAAGTACTTTAACGTCTTCAGAAGAGAGTTGGAGTGTATTTTTCTTTTTTTACGAGCTGCCAGGTCATTTGCACAGAGTTTATCACGAGTTTATGCGGTAAATACTGATATATAAATTTCGGTGAAGGTTCCTATTCGGCTGTATTATGATAATTATGACTTTTTTTGTAGGAATTCTCCACTATACTGAGATGTGGCTAAAATGGTTATCGGAAAACGTTGGGGGCGAAATGTGATTCTGTTTTCGACTTTTTTTTTATTATTTACATTTCAACGCTTATCGGAAAAAATGACATTTCGTCTACGACGTCACCACACCACGTCAAAGTTGTGTAATTTAAGTAATTTAGGAATTAAAAAAGTAGTTAAGCAACAAAAATTCCGAACTAGAATTTGGGTTTACTATACCTTGTGTTCTCCGTAAAAATTTCCTGTACAGTTTGAGTAGCGTGTTACATTTTTAGGTGTCAATTTCCGTAGGCAGTTAAATAGCAAAATTACCAGGAACAAATTTTTTCACTTATTTTTGATAAACAATATCTGCCTGAAAACACCTGCATCCACCTGAAATATAAACTGCTCAATCCATTTCTTAGAAGTCAGTACACTGTATTTCTTTGGCTGTATAGTACCATACAATCTGGAAACACAAAAATTTTCCAATTTACTGCAACATAATTTCAAACTAGACAAGAAATTTTTTGTAAAATTCACTATGAAGTTGGCTTTATTTTTCTGTACGTTTGTACTAAAAAACTAAGAAGAAGATATAAAATAATTCCAAAAACCGGCCATGATGGCGCCATCCATATACAAATGGCGGATCAGTCAGTGTGCGGTGGACGCCATGAAATTTGGTGTTGAAAACTTGTAGGAAGATTGTATTTATGAGCATATGATTTCATTATGAAATTCGGTTTTTAATAATTGTACTATATAATTTGTGATGGAAATTGAAGAAAGTGTTGTCGAGTGAACGAGAAACAAATATCAGAGTTTTCATCACTTTACAAATTGAAGAAGTTTTTAAATCGTGAAATTTCACCTCAAATAAATTTACAAGCAATTGGTGAGAAAATAGTGCAATGCAATTTGAGTGACAGATCTTTAAAGGTGTTTTAGTAGTTTTCAGTGAGACTTTTATTCAGTATTTAAGTTGGGAAAAGCGTTGAAGGGTTTTTTCCTCGGATTCGCAATCTGGATATTTTGGTGAAGTTTTTGTTTTCATTTACGAAATTTTCTTATACCAGTTCTTCTTTCTATATTTTAGACGTTGTGGGAATTTTTTGAACAATTTTAAAAGACTTCATACCCACGAAAATCAGATGAACGATTGGTTAAAAATTCCTCTGTGAACCCAGGAGTTTACCTAAAGTTTGTGCGCTCTTTTTCCCTGCTATAGGCTTTTTTTTGCGTTTTGTGGGGCAACAAGAGATTTTCTTAAATAATAAAAATACTGTTTTAAAAAAGGATTGCAGTGGCTTTCACCCTGCGTCTAAGATTTGTTTGTGGCTACTTAAGGTGCAGCAGCAAAAAAGCAAGTGAAATTCGTCCAAAATTGCTAATTCTAGCTTTCATCCAAAGTGGGGACACAAAAAGTAGATTTTTGACATATAACACGAACACACAAGCACAAATGATCATTGCAACCAACTTGGAAGATATAAAATCGTATTCTGTTGTTGGCTGCCTGCTGCCGTTGCCGCTGCAATAATTGTGTTGCCGTGTGGTGTGTAAAATGGAAAAACTTTGAAAGGCCCCGGAAAAACTTTCGCAGTAAACACATTTTTCTTCTGTCGCACGGTAGCGTCTTTTTGTGTGTGTGCGTGTATAAAGCGAGTAACGAACACCATCGTATTCTTCCTGTTTTGGGTTGTGAACACATATTAACCGAAAATCGGTGAAAATAATGTGGCAATGGCTGTTTCAACACTCAAGTGGAAAAGAGTTTTGAGTCCTAGCGGGCCGCAACCGCGGCCTCGTCACGGCCACAGAGCTGTTAACATAAAAGAATTGATGGTTGTTTTTGGTGGTGGGAACGAGGGAATCGTCGATGAACTGCATGTTTATAATACAGGTAAGTTTACTTGGAAGCAAAACAGGTAAATATCATTTTATTCCGAAATTCCTATATTATGCTAGTCCCACTATTCTGTGTTCCTACATTTCTAAACGAATTGGACCAATCGACACGGCTGTTTCTGAGTGGTATGCTCAGCTGTGCATTTGTGTGAAATAACTTTTCATATGTTGGTATATGGGTTTTGTTTGAGGTGACAGTTCGATTGGCATGACAGTTCAAGTGACAATTGAATTTTCTGAGCAAATTTTTGCTTATTTCCTGGGTTTCCATAATTCACCAAATGAGATGAAACTGTGAATTGACTAAAAATTCTTTATCCCCAGGATTTTATTGAGCTTTGAGTGCATTTTCCAGAAATCAAAGATTTTCTCCTTTCTTTTGTATCGTGGAGGTCACTTTGTAGGTCAGAATAAATTTACATAAATTTTATTTGGGAATTGAGAAAACTTTTTCTAGCTGAAATGTGCAGTGTTAACAGAAAGAGCTTTTGTAACATCTCACCGTTGATTTGTTTTTGAAGCTAGTTTCATTTTATGGCACAGCTGCATTTTATGTCTAGCTTTCACATGTTTTGAATTGGTTTTTTTTTTATAATAAAAATGGGGATAATTATGTATACACTGTCTTATTCACTGTCTTATTATTTATTGTAGAAAACACGGAAAAAATTTCTTAAGGTGATTCGCATACTGCGGCACTGCTTGTAGAATTCTGAATGACATTGAATGTAGGAATTCTTGGTGGAAAAGGAGAATGGGCATTTGGAAATAGGTACCTCATTTGAAAGTCCGAAAGTATTTTACAAATGATATAATTGCCCATTTAAGTCAACTGGAAATGCCCTGTTAATTTTGCTGTATTTTTGTTTCATTTTTATTTGATCTAGAAAAAATGTAGAGAATTACCCTTTTATCACATTTCGTCAATTGCATTGATCAATATTTTGCAATTGAAACACATGCATTTTATTGATATCCCTTGAGAAAATATTTTCACGATGTTGGAAGAGACAGAGAGAGAGAGAGATCCGATGTAGGGGGAAGAATGATGGAAGCATTTATAATCTTCACCTATAAAACTTATAGTGCTATTGAACTGGCGATCACCTACTCATAATAATCTCATTCCTAACATCCTGTAACGGATTTGAGAAGCGGCATAAAAGGATAAGGGAAAAAGCTACTCAACTTTAGCGAAAATCGAGAAATCCAACGAGAAATAAATTTTTTTATGCTGTAGATCTATACCTGAGTCTTCTTCAACTGTTTAAACGAGCAACGATAAAATGGAAAAGTGTCATAGAAAATACATCAGTACGATGAGTCTAAAGTGATTTTCTCAATTTCCTAAAAGTGAAATGCGAAGCAAGGAAGAGTCATAGCGGGGTACCATAAAAAGGAAGTTTACAAAATTTTATTAGTTCAACAAAAGGAACACATTCATAAGCTGTGTTTTTTTGGCAATGGAGTTATGAAACGAACGAAAAGAACGATTAGAATCAATGGAATATAGAATAAATTCTTTTGTTTTTCCCTTTGTATCTATTTTAACTGTTATGATGTTCAAAATCGGCTTTTAACTGTTATGATTCAAAACTTTCAATAAACGCCATCTATTTTCCTGTAGAAAACTTAAATAATCCAGTGAGCTTGTTAAATCCGTAAAATAACCGAGTTAATCTAACCCAGTTAATGTATGACAATTCTGTATGCTGCTGCTAAAAAATGCAGCTATAGATGGGCTGTACAATGGCAGTAAATAGATTCGTTGTAATACACTCATTTCGTGATCACACACCACGAAAACTGCAGACCTTCATTCCTCTAAATAACAAAGTTGTTACGAGTATGCGAACATTTCCAGGACAAAATACATTAGTTGCGTTTTTTAGCAACTGAATTGAAAGATCAAAATAACACTTGAAATCTAACAAGTGCAGAGTTAATTCTTTTTTTTCTCTTAAGTAAACCCGAGGTAAGTACTGACCATTATTAACTTAAAATTTATCTTAATGTCAAAAAGAGATTGGGGGGAAATATGGAGTCCTGTGACACTGTTATTTGTACTATAGATGTTAGAGTTAATACCGTCCATCGCAACATAGATGGAACGGAAACAGCTTTAGTGTAGATTTGCCTTGTTAGTTTTAAATGCTTGAAAAAAAATGCTTTTTTTTGTCTCACACAGCTTTTTTACAATTTTCGGTTAACCAAGAGTTAAGTTACGAAGGAGGAATAATATCTTGGTGTAAGACATATTAGAGGATTTCAATGAAGAAATAAAAAATTCAGCCAAAATAAAATGATGCATGTCTGAGAATTCCCCCTTGTTATGGTTAAATGATTTACTAAACGTATCTATGTGCGAGGATTATAGTAGAAGAATCTAATTGCCAATTGCTCTCATTTTTTAGAATTGGAGATAATTCTGATAAATTCGTTATCACTGTGTAAAACTAAAAGAATAATTCAAGCAGTTCAGTTCTGTTACTGTCTTCTGTCAGCGCCCTTTTATTGTTGAAGCTATTGTCAGTATAATTTCCAGATCATACGCTCCTAAATCCTTTATTCCCCCAAATGGATTTCTTCTCGAGCTTATTTCCATATGATTTGTTATTATATGTTTATTTTTCTAGCAACAAATCAATGGTACGTACCAGCTATGAAAGGGGATGTACCCCCAGGTTGTGCAGCATATGGTTTTGTAGTAGATGGCACACGAATATTCGTATTTGGTGGTATGGTGGAGTATGGCAAATATTCAAATGAATTATACGAATTACAAGCAACAAAATGGGAGTGGAGAAAATTAAAACCAGATCCCCCAGAGAATGGTTTACCACCATGTCCACGATTGGGTCACAGTTTTACAATGGTCGGTGATAAAATTTATCTGTTTGGTGGTTTGGCAAATGAAAGTGAGGATCCAAAAAATAACATTCCAAAGTAAGTAGAAAATTTCATTGATTTCGGGTGGGGAATGTGTGTGGCCATTGGCAGCTTTTCTTCCAGATATCTGAATGATTTGTATACTTTGGAAGTTCGTGGACCCAGTCAATCATGGGAAATACCGACAACATTTGGTGAGAATCCACCACCTAGAGAATCACACACCGGTGTAGCATATACTTGTAAGAAAACTGGGAAATCTAGTTTAGTAATTTACGGTGGGATGAGTGGATGTCGATTAGGTGATTTGTGGCTGTTGGACACTGGTAAGGGTTTCTCTTGAAACACAAAGTATTTTTGTTAATTTTCTGTTGTTGTTAAGATACAATGATGTGGACACGACCAATGACACGTGGTACAACGCCATTACCCCGCTCTCTCCACAGTTCAACGTTAATCGGCCATCGAATGTACGTGTTTGGTGGATGGGTTCCATTAATTACGAGTGACGTTAAGATTGCAGCACATGAAAAGGAATGGAAATGCACAAATACCTTAGCCTGCCTTAATCTTGGTGAGTAGAAAAACGTATTAAAGTTATATTTCTCTTACCCATACGATTTTGCAGAAACTATGACTTGGGAAGATCTTATACTCGATTCAGCAGATGAGAATGTACCAAGAGCACGTGCAGGACATTGCGCCGTAGGAATACATAGCCGTCTATACGTTTGGTCTGGTCGTGATGGTTACCGAAAGGCCTGGAACAACCAGGTCAGGGTGAGCTCGGTTTTTCGAATTAAGTTATCGCTGTGTGAATATGAAAAAAAATGAAAATATCACTCTACTTGTAGCTTTCCACTCATATAAGCCAACTTCACATTTCACTTTTTATGTCCTTTACTCGTGCTCTGAATTTTCCTTTTTTTGCATCTTATCAGTCCTTTTGTTGCATGCATTAGGAATTTGGATAGGGAAACCAAAAGTGCTATTCACACACTGATTTCTAATTTGATAAATTACCGCAGAATTTGAGCATCTTTTCTAGGTTCATTTTAACTATTGTAAAAATAAAATGTTATATTCCTTTTTTCGTTATTCAAAAACCTCATTGTCCGAGCCTTCAATAAAAACACACATCATTAACACTAAAACCACTAAGCGGTCATTTTGGCCGATGACCTCTCTTTCAAATGCATTACTCAATACTCAGTCTATTATTTCTATATCAGTTTTAAGCAGCTCGGTAGTTTTAATGTTACAATTCATCTTAAACAGCAGGCAATTATGCAAAATATCTTACTATCAAAATGGAGGAGTAACGTTTTCATAGCCACGAATTGAGAAATGTTACAAAAGGACTTATTTGTTAGCATGGATTCCGAACAATATTATTGTTGTATATTTTGATGTATGTTCTATTACCAGTAGGAAAATCTAGGCAAATGTTAGACACCTGTGGAATTCGAAACTGGAGCTCGTAAGTAACAAGCTTCACCAAATTATCCACTGGGCCACAGAAACCCTTAAATATTAATATTTATTTAAATGGGTTTACTTTTTTGTGTCGCATGAAAAAAGACACGATCTTTCTTGTGACTTCGATAGTGACTTATTCACGGACTTTTCAGACACTAGGGTACAATCCTACGTAACGCATTTAGTTTGCATAGTTGAGGCAGGAATGAAAATAAATGCGCAAGAAGAAGAAAATAGGATGTATTTAATTCTGACAAAAGTATCTTTATTGGAACAGAAACACTAGGTAGGTGTCTTCCGTCCGAAATCGATGGTCGCAATAAATGGGAAATTTGCTTCAGAAGGAGATTCTACTTTAAAAACTCGGAAAGCGAAGTAAATTGGGTTTTAATTTCTTCTGTTAAATTGGTTTTTTTCTTATGTATAAAAAAAAATTATGGTGTGAAAATTGTAGCATTAATTACTAATCACAAAGGTTCACGCTTCAAGCGGAGGAAATATTGTTTTATTGCTGAATGGGTTGAATTGAGCAAAGTGGTTAATTCTTAAGCGTTACAGCGGAACTATGTTCCACCATTGGTTAAGATGCATCTTCATAAAATCCCATAGATCTTTTTGAACGAGGCTCATTATGGCCGTGTCCTCCTGAAATTTTTGCAATCATTTTTGAAATTATCTATACTTTTAAAAACGTACTTTTAATGAATATCGCAAGCCACTGTCGTTGAGTTACTTCTCCCGTGAAAGTCGTATGTTAATCAATTAAATGTGAGTTTTTGTAGATCCCACTTAAAATCGTTATACTGTTTTTACTTTAAGCAGTAACAAACCTTTCGATTAAGGAAGCGAAACTATATAATGTATATATTCAAAATAGGTTTTTTATAATTTAAGTAAGGCTCGGGTAATGGAGATTCTGGCGATTAAAAGAATTGAAGCATTTGCATGATTCCATTAAATGTCACCGATCACTCCATTAGAACGAAACATTTCTTCAAAGATTTACAACTCTCTAGGTATGTTGCAAAGATCTTTGGTACTTAGAAGTGAGTCCACCACCGATGGCAGCACGTGTAGCTCTTGTTCGTGCATCAACACATTCCTTAGAGTTGTGTTGGCCCCAAACACCAACTGCATCGGCTTATATTCTGGAAATACAAAAAATTGAGAATGCTATTCAAGCTCCAAGAACACCACCACCATCAGTAGCCAGTCAACCTTCAGCTCAATCATTAACATCTCCGGTTCCAACGTCAACGCTGGCTTCTTCGCCATCGACGAGTAAGCCTGTATATCTAGGATTTGAGGGAGATTCTCTAATCCGTTCTATTTATTGCTTCAGGCAAACAGGTACAAATTGTCCGGGCTTCAACAGGAGGCTCACCTTATCCACAAACAGCAGTTGTAACAACTCCCCAGGCAATATCCCAACCACAACAAATCACAGCACTCCCATCTACAGCAGTTGTTCATCCGGTGAGTGCAATTCAACAGCAGCAAACTCCAACCGTTTCAACGGGTGTTATTAATACTACACTAATCGTAACACCAACGGTCACTTCAGCTGGAATTGTGACAAGCATTGCAACGACAAGCTCCCTGCCAACATTGGTGTCCAGTCCTGTAGTAAATCCTCTCTGTGGCATTATTCGAAACATTCCCCTGATAATCTCTTTCATTTTCAGACTATTACACCAGCTGGAGTACTTCAAAGCAAGCAAATTAAGCCAATCTTGACTTCAGGCACATCTGCGACACCTCCCCAAACCGTACGAGTTGTCACTGGTACAGTTGGTTCCGGAAGTACTCCAGTTCGAGTGTTGACTAGTGGACAAACCGTTCGCCTAGCCACCACCCAAGCTCCAACGGCCATTATAAGAAGTGTGAGTGCGGGGTCAACAAATGTTGCTACCTGTATTGCACCATCCTCAATTGTTTCGAATCCATCTACCACTGGTACCACCATAAGCGGCAAGCAATTCTTCATTCAGAAACCTCTCACCCTTGGTGGACAGAACGTTCATCTGCAACTAGTGAAGACTAGTACCGGTATGGCAGTGCAAACAGTTCCGAAAATTAATGTTGTTCAAAAAACTGGTGCCACTGGAACTGCAGCACAAGCCGGACAAACTGGACAGCAAATTGTCACGGGTACTGGAATTGCTCAGACTGCTAAAGCAGTTGTTGCCGGAAATCTAGTTAAACTTATGTCTCCAACAACCGTGGGGGGCAAACAAATTCTCATGAAAAATGCAAACCTAGTACAAGTCGGAAAGGTGGCGGGCAATGCAGCTAGCAAACCAGCATTCGTGATAACCAACAAACAGGGACAGCAGCTTCGGACAAATCAACAGATTATCATCGTGTCGACGGGGGCTGGAATTCGTACAGTACAAGCAGGAGGTATCGTAACTTCCGCGGGGAATAATTTGGTATCGATAGTAGCCACATCCCACGTTAATACAATAACATCCTCATCAATATCGGGTACTCCGGTGACAGTAACCCCTGGTGGAGGTGTGAAAATGATTCGTGGAGTCCAGAGCAGCACTGGTCGCCCAATTACTTTGACACTTCCAACCAATCTGCCTAACAAAAATGCAGCCTCGATTTTCCATCAGCTGCCACAGAAAACTCTGACCTTGGGAGGAAAGGCTGTTACTGTTCAGGTTGCTGGATCCACAGGTGTCCCAAAAACTGTGACGATCGTTTCATCAGCCAATGCCGTTGGAGGTACAATGACAAACTTTGCAGGGACACAAGGTACAAAGTTAGTGATGCTGCCCACTAAGAAGAACTTTGTCAACTTGATTGGAGCCCAGAAAACGACTACTGTTACAGCAATACAGCAACAGTCAGCGGCAGTTCAACAATCACCTGATGAGCCGGCAACAACGGACGCTGCACTGGCAGCTCTGGCGGCGGAAGCAGGCCTTATTGAGGCCAATAATAGCGAGGGTGTCGAACAAGTCGAACAATTGGATGGTGCTTTTGATTTACCTGGCGAAAACAGTTCTTCTGAGGAAGACATTGACAGTAGAAAATCGTCGCTCGCATATTTCCAACATCGAAGGAAGAGTGTTAAGCGTTTGCACTGTACCACTAGTAAAGCTAGAGATAACATAAAAAAGATTCGGCCACGATTTATGAAGCTTGGCTTGTTTGGGGGGTCGCCCACGAATCCGTGTGTATCAACTACAGACAATTCTCCACCTCCGGAAACCTCTTCAAATGAGACTGAGCATATGGAGACGTCAGAAACTACGGAGGAAAATACAACAGCTGAAAGTAATCTGGACAGCGTGGATACTAATGTGGATGTGGAAAATAACAGCATTGATGACACCGAACCAGATCCTGAAGGTCAACAAACTATGGAAGCAGAGTCTGAGACTGATAACAGTCACTCTCGAGAGTCACAAAGTGAAATGATCACCTCGGTGGAGCCCAGCTCAACTGCTGAGGACGAATTAGAAGATAGGACTGAAACAGCTCCTCCATTAACATTGGGTTCATCCAACATGGGTGAATCTGATGTTGCGGCAACATCAGCCAAATCTAAAGGAAGTGGTGGCAATAGTGATCAGGAAGCTGAAGCTAATCAAGAACCACAACCCAGTTCATCGACAAATGACGACCAGCCGGGAGATGAAAATATTTCTCACATGGCCGAAAGTAATGCTGCAATATTTGATCACCAGTTTGAGACGAATGAGGCCCAAAAGGTGGAAGGCACTTGTGCTGATGGAACACTTACTGGCACTACGGGCCAGCAATATGAAAACAACAACACAGATGACAGTAGTGATTACAATATGCACTCAACTACAAACGATGATGCCGAACAGGACGAGAGTGCTGCAGCTGCTGCTTCGGCGGTGATCCAGTCCGTCAATCAGCAGTCTGTCACGGAAAAAGGCGTAGTGATGAAGGAGGTAAATCGTTTATTTGCTTGGAAAAAACAGTTTACTCTCCAACAGTCTAAGAATTTATTTTTTTACAGGAACAACCTAACTATGACTCCTCAATGCCAACTACTTCAGAAACTGAGGCTGCTAACATACTCACCACCATTAAAAGTGGAGAAATGATCCAGAGATCCATGGAGATGCACCATTCGATGGATGATAAGTACGGATTTTTTGCGCCTAAGAAATGTCTGCTTAAGTAGTGTTTTTATTTCAGTAGTAGTCCAGTTCAGTCGACGAATGCTCCTTTGATGGCAGGAAATTTAAGTGCAAGTGACAACCACCCTGACGAGGGTTTAGGTGAGTTCTATTTTACACCAAACGTGTTGTAGAAGAAAACTTTTTCCAACAGGACGGCTTGATGCCCTTGCGTCGGCTGCTGTACTTCAGGCTAGTAACAATATCAAGCAGGAGACAGGAGTTATGTCGAACAGTAGTAATAGCAGCTCTCCTGTCCAGCAGCAACCTATAGCTTCACCTGTGAAGAGGATTGTGCGCCAGAAGCAAAAATCAGAATCGTCTCCCTTTGATGATGTAAGCTATCTGCCGTCTTTTTTGTATTATTTACCTTGTATTATTTTCCTTTGTAACACCTGCAGCCAGCAAAAACCGATCCAAACCAAAATTGGCATGTTGTGGGCATCTTTAAGGGACTTCAACAGACAGTAACTAGTTACATCGATCACGACGAATGGAATTCATCAATGTTCGAGGGACATACAGCGGACAACTTACCCGACCTAAACCATTATACTCGAATCAATTTGGAACCTGGAACCGCCTACCGGTTCCGATTATGTGCTATAAATAGTTGTGGGCGCGGCGAATGGGGAGATGTAAGTTGTTTCTTGTCGTAAAATGTTGCACGTGAAAAACAAATATTAAATTACAGGTGTCATCATTTAAAACATGTCTCCCTGGTTACCCGGGTGCTCCATCTGCTATAAAAATATCAAAATCTCCTGATGGTGCACACTTGTCATGGGAGCCGCCACCTGCACAAACCGGCGAAATCTTTGAATATTCTGTGTATCTAGCTGTAAAATCACCAAACCCAAAGGAAAAGATGCCACCAGCACAATTGGCATTTGTACGTGTCTATTGTGGTGCCAATAATCAATGCACCGTCGCTAATACATCTTTAGGCAATGCACATGTTGACTGTTCAACAAAACCTGCGATCATCTTTCGTATAGCGGCCAGAAATGATAAGGGTTATGGACCAGCCACACAAGTTAGGTGGTTACAAGGTAAGTGATTTCTTTTTCGTTTTGTTGTCAGGGAATGATTGAGAATTACGCTCGCTAATTATTCTAATTTTCAACGGTTATTGGTGGCAGAAGGTGATTTTTGAAGGGTATAGTAAAAGAAAGTTTTACTCAAGTGTACTTAAAGTTGTGCAAATAGTAATTTTTGTAGTCTTCAAAAAGCTCTGAATTTGATTTACTATAAAAAAACCTTTTGAGATGAAACTAGATCCTTTTTTTGATTTAGTATTTATAACTTTAAAATAGAAAACCTTCTTTCTCTTCAACATGTTTTTCAATCTGCACTTCTCTACCGCATTCATAGTGATCACACCAACTTTGATGCAATTGTTACGGTTCATTTCGGTCTTTTTGGATTTTTTTTGTTAAGAAGTAAATTTCAAACCTTTTTTGAATATGGCACTCATCTTGAAAATGTCTTACAAAGCGAAATCACAATCATAAATGAGACTACAAATTTTATAGGGAATAGAATTTAGATCGGAATAGATGTGAACGAGATGGAGGGCCAGGTTGAAGAGATATGCTGGATTTGGAAGAATCTTCTATAGAAGGCCTATTAGTGTCCATTCCACAGCTAAATCAGCACGAGGTCGAGTGTTTTTATAGAGAAGGATCATTTTTCGAAGTTTTGATGCATCAAATTGTTATTCAAACTCTGCAATTGTTGTCGATAACGTTCGACGGTGACCGTTTTGTTCGGTTTCAACAACTGAGAATAGACAACACCCTCTGTATTCTACCAAATAGGGAGCAAAGCTTTGAGTGATTGGCCATCAACCTACATTTTTTTGTCTTTTGGGTTCTCGAAATAGATCCATTTGTCATCACAAAAACACTACAAAAACTACTTATGAGTAATGAAACTCTGATGTTTAGGCTATATTAGATATTCTCAACGAAGCTTTTCAATGACCGCTTTTGTTACACGTTTTATTTCCTTATCTTGGTTCCCTGTGGGAATAATAGCAGAGCGGAATACAGACGCCACCGGCAGTTTTACACTATGCAGCAAAGTTTTAACCCTAGTTTGAAATTACGCAATTCTTAGTACAGGAGAAGTATTATAGATGTGCAATCAATTATAATCTGCTATTTTTTCTTAACTTCGAATATTAAGGCAGAATGTTTAGTAATCCTATCTCTTTCCCAACTTTCCTTTCTGGTCGAGGTTCTGTCTTTGGGCATCGTTGGGCATCTCCTGAACTTTGATTTCGTTGTCAAAAAAAATTTCTCGTTCCTTTTGATATAGTTCAGAGACAGATTTTTATGCCAAAGCCAGCTTAAGACACGTTTAAAATATTCTAGCGTAAGCTTATAATACGTGCTTTTTGTAATATATCGAAAAGTTCTAACAAAAACAATTATTTTTTTTCATTTCTTTCCCTTGATGGATTTTGTTGTTCGATTTGCTGATCTGATCAATTTTTTCCTGATGCCCCGATCTGTGTCTTTCATAAAACACATCTTTGGAAAACAACACATACCGTAAACAAAAATCTAGATCCAGCATCAACAAAAATGGCAATGTCAACACCAGCTAAACGTAACACGGATAAATTAGGTGGAACGGGACATATAACTGGAACGGCTGCGAAACGTTTAAAACCAAGTCACGGTACTGGTGGCATGATGGGAAGTGGTGTTACTATTTTAGGTAAGCAATCACCATCAACACATCAGCAATCTCAACAAATTCACCAGATGGCACCACCACAACAATTGGGACATGATTAAAGATAATACAAGAAGAGAATTTCTTCTTTAAAAAAACACTTTTCTATTTTTTCTTTTTTTCTTTCTTTTTATTATTTTTAGTTGTATTTTTTTCTTAGGTTTAATTATAAAATAATTGAAAAAGTTTTATTCTTGATATACATATTGCAAAGTATACATAATAACAGTAATAATAATAATAGAAGTATCATTGACTCTTGCTTATGTTTTTTTTATCTGTTTTGGAAAATAAATAATGCGAAAAATTCATAGTGGAATAGTGCAGATAAAAGGTACTATAAAGTGACCCGAGGGATATCATTTCCTTAGTGTCCTCTTCTTTCCTTAATTAACTACTTGTAAATCATTGTTGTAAGTTGTCGTCTTTTAAATGTAATTAAGGAAAAAAAATTCTCTGTGCAACTTGAAATTATGAGTTTAATTACAAAAAATTAAAATTGGGAAAAAAGTGTTGCGTTTTTCTTTTTTTAATTTTCTTTAGTTCCTAAAAAGTTGAGGGTGATTCAGAGATTTGAAGATATTATTTTGATTTTATTTGTTAGGCAGACGCATGGGTTTTCATTTTGTAACGATCTTTGTATGTAGGTGTGGCGGAATCTTTTAACACTTACAATGTCTTACCATTAATGAAAATTAAAATTGAAGATTTAAAATGATATAAGTAGAAAAAACAATAAATTGTTCTATGGTTTTTGTTGTAAACAGAACAGAATCCGAATTTTGGTTGTTCAAACAACTTTTTCTCGTGCCACGCAATGTACCTACTTTCGTCTGATTTGGTATCCTATTGAATGTAACATTATTCCAGAAATTTGTCCCTTTTGAATCATTGAAATAGGAGCGTAAGCTGCTCTATATTCATTCAAATAATAGCTTTAGTTTCAAAATATAAACAAATGTTCTAAACAA
>QYTT01081630.1:17015-40170 GCA_006980735.1 Dasypogon diadema
CTTCCTCCACGTCTATGAATGGTTTTCAGATTCCCTTTTGGGTGCTCTTTGACCAAATTTAAAATTTTTATTTTCATTTTTAACGGACGTAGTCAGGAAATCTCAGTTTTTTAAAGTCCGGCTCGAATTCTTCTGAACTTCAAAATTTCACCACAAACTTTTAAACCATCGGTAGTGTCATGTTTAATATATTATGCCATAAAAGGAAGATCACCTCTTCTATCATACATAATTTCAAGTACGGGACTAAACGAACTGGTGTACATGAATCCCTTGTTGCCTTTTCCATGTTATTTATTGCTAGGCAAGGTTAAGGAATGCTATTAATAAGTACTAAATCCATACGTTAAAGCTGAACATTGTCAGGAATCATTGTGCGAAGATCGAAGTGGATCAGATGCATACAGTGGGAGTTATAAAAATTTAATTCCAATTAAATTCCCTGCTATTTTTAACTTGTTAATGTCTATATCAGATATTAAGTAAGTAAGTAAGTAATGTTTTATTGTATGATACAAAGCACAAAAGAGGTATAAATTCAATACAATATAACCAACTTCTAATTCTAACAACTAACAAAACAAAGTATAGAAAAAGAAAAAAACTAAAGTTCATGTAAATTATAAGCAATAGAAAATATAAACAACATAAAGAAATTCTTCCCTAGAATGATAATAATAATACAAATGTTTAATTAACGTAATGCTATAAATTATTTAATCCAACATATCTTAGCAGTAGTGAAAAGAAAAAAGGCATGAATAATAAAAGACCAAATAAAACTTTCGACACTGACACACGGTCGTCTGTCTAGGCTGGCACGGAGTTGGCAAAAGCCAGATGCAACCAGAATAATACTACAGATATTCTAAGGTAAATATTTTATTACAGGGTAACTTAATCTTTTCAATGAGTCATCAATCCCTCGTTTCATCTTGACCATTCCGAAGATAAAATTTCGAGGTTTCCGATGCCATTTTTGGAAAAAAGTTGATTTTTTTTTAAAATTAAGTCAATGAAACGTTTTTGTTTCTTTATAAAATAAAACTCTGATTCTCCTCCTTTCGACAACAACCCTATCTCTATTATTTTGACAGTTATTAAGGACTGTTATTGTAAAATCAATTCCTAGAATGTTTGAATAATCTGGCGTTGTTTGAATGCTTTTGCGTTGTCATGCTTTGTTTATCTCTTTAAGCGTTTTAGCGAATCTATGTAATTTTAATTATCAGATTAAGACCACTATTACCAAACAAATTAAATGAAAAGGATTTTTGCATCGAATAGTAACTGGTGACGAAGACGAAAAATGGATCTATTATGAGCCAGGCCCATCGACACCTAAAGGAAATATTTGTGTCAATAAGGTAATGCTCTGCATTTGGTGGGATCAGAAAGGTGTGATGGACCATGAACTGCTGAAACTAAGTGAAATTGTCACTGGTGATCGCTACCGACTGCAACTGACACGTTTGAAGCGTGCTCTTACCCAGAAACAGCCGGAATGGGAAAATACACATGACAAACGTATCCTTCAACATGACAATGCAAGATCACATATTGCTGTACTTGTTAAAAACTATTTGGAAGAACTAAACTCGGAAGTCATACCACACCCGCCGTATTCATTAGATATTGCTCCATTAGATTACCACTTGTTCCGATCGATGAACAATGAGCTAAACGAATAGCGGTTCAGCGATTTTGTAGAGGTCAAAAAATGCATACTGAACTGGATTGCTTGCAAAGATGAGGAATCTTTTCGACGCGGAATTCGTATTTTGCCTGGAAGATGGAAAAAAGTTGTAGTTTTTGATGGGCAGTACTTTGAATGAAGATATAAATTTATTTCTAAATGCAAAAATTACTTATTTTTCAGTAAAAAAAGGCGGACATTAATTCACACATCCAATATATACGATGGCCGATTTTGCAGCAAAGTAAAGCTAAACAAAACACCTGCATTATAAAAGATATAGTAAATCAAGTAGGAAATTAAAATATTAACTTATAAAACTATCTGACCTATTCGTAAGATATTTTATAAATTTACCTTAGAAAACAAAAGTTGATCAGCTTTTCCATGAATAGTGTAAGAACATGCCGATATCTTTTATCAACTATAAAAAGAGGCTCCCTTCCTGCCTGTATCACACTATAAATAGAAGTTTTACAAGGTTCGTTAAGGTAATCTGTGTTCTTCAGTAATTAAAGACAATCATTTCGAAAATTAAAATTTATTTGCTCTTTTTTTTATATTCTCATGGCAACAATGAAACACTTGCAGTAAAAATGCGATCATCACATCAGAAAAATATATACGAATTGTTTTACAGTAGAAAGGTAGCAAGGATCATCACAAGAGAGTTTACATTTCAACAATTTTCATCTTTCAGATTAAAACCACTACTAACACTAGATAGATAGATACTAGCTAACAAAAGTCACTTTTACATGTCCAGCATTTCTTAAATAATTTATAGCATCATACTTTTAACAAATTAAGGAAAATATCATTAGCGGGAAGTAATGAAAATACTGCGGTGCTAAGCACCCTCTGTTCTTGTACTTTAGTAAAACTCAGCAAGTTAAAAACTTACGACATCTTTTGCATCTTACGCTTTAAGTAGAATCCTTTACATGTCTAAAAGTCTTAGTAAAAATAAATACGGTACAAAATACTATGGAAGACTGAAAACTAGATTTACGCCCTTCCGTTTGTGGCATTCACGGAGGTTTGAAGGTCCTGCCTTGAAGAAGGCAAGTAGGATTTCCCATTCGTTCCGGTGAAGAGATCAGAGACGAACCTTCCCTGAAAAGAGACAACATTTTTTACTTCAAAGTAATAGGACAAATATCGGGAAGGACGGGAAGTATCATAAGGAATGTCATAAGGAAGAAATTAATAATTAACATCAGTAAACCATTTTAAAAGTAACTGCCTTCCCCAATTATAATTAAACGATTTCGACTAATAAAGCTGACAGGCAATGTATAAACCTGCCTTTAGTTGCCTGCCTCGATCAGCTCAACACCGGGATCACAAATTAATTTTCTTTCGATATTTCATTGGAAGAAGTATCGCGTGATAACATGCACAACCAGTCTGCACGCTGACCAGGAATACAACCATCTAGATGGATTTGCTTGCCACTGTCCAGTCCAATAAGGTTAACTGAACAAGGCACTGATTTCAGGCGAGTGGTGAGATAAATTCGATTGCACAATTCAGGGGAGCAATGCAAATTTGGCGTTCTCGATGATGAGAATTATTTACATGACACCGTTGGGTTGCATTACAAACTCTGTACTCGACTGTCTATTCAAATAAATTAAATTTCCCACATCAGTTCACATTAATCACGCGCTTTTTCGTAATCCTCAGTAGGTAATAAGAAATTTCAGAAAAGCACTGAGATTTGCAAACACCAAAGGTGATAGCCTCTGGTTGAGAAGACAAATTAGATACATCGCTAGCATATCACGAAGTCAGATAAAATCTGTGTTTGATTAGTGATGGGTGGGAATTTTTTGGGCTTTCCACCTTCGATTCAGTAGAGATTTTGTGCAGACGTAATCTGAAATTTCAACTGGTAAAAATCTACTCTAACCTCTTGCAGGACTGAATAGCCTCTATGGGATTAGTAATAATAAAAGCTGCGAAGCAATAGGCTTTTTCGTTGTTCAAGAGACCAGTTGTCTGCAAAGCTTACTTTTCTAATCAAAAGATAAAAAATTCAAGAGAAAGATACCCACAGATCTCCACGTTATTATTGTCCGAAGACGTTTCTCTGGTTTTTATAATGTGCTTCTTTACAAGATGCACTTTGAAGGATTCAAATCCTAGTGGCGGCCGCTTTTTAAACTTTCGCTGTTTTTTTATGTACATAAGTCGTGATCGGAATGGTGAAAGGTGGTTTTGTTTACTGTCCTTCTAGATATTGTTCGGCGCAGAGATACGCTTCAGAGATACGGAAATACAACGACAGACTATTATCTGTCTGAAATGTCAATGTTGATCTTCTTAAGATAGGGAATCGTGATTGTCTTTCAAGCATTTTGTGAGCTTTGGATTATGTGTGTTGTGAGTTCCAATGTAACAGGACTCCGTACGAAACTGAACCGTCCCTTCACTGGCGCATTTGATTGCTGTTTCGGCTTGCTATGTTTCTATGACAGTTTGTGTGGGGAATTGTGGATGTTGAGATTTTTGATACCAATTTCCAGCTCTTTTTATACGATCGACATGCTTCGCTGAACACTCCTGTAGAGAAGCGGTGTTTTATGTTCTATTTACTGGGACATACCTTGTGGGGTTGCTGTTTGTGATTTTACGTCTACCACGTCTGAGTGTGAACATCGTTAACGATTTATTATACTTGGCAGTCCTTCTGAGGTCTATGCATGGATTGTTTTATTAAGTGAGGGTAATAGTGCTGGTTCACTGTCCGATGAGATTTTGTCTTTTTTGGAGATTTCAATTTGCCCGCCTTAGACTGGAGTGGTGCCGGCGATAACGTCCTACTTCCTTCGACTGTCGTAGGTCCCCAGCTCGCTTCAATGTTTGTTGATGGTGTTCTCTATTCGGGACTCACTCAGTGCAGTGGTGGGCTAAATAATTTCGGAAGATCACTTGATCTCCTTTCGACAAATTCTGGTGCGGCGCTGCGTTTCTCCTTTGCTTCCTGAGACTGGACAACATCCCGTTCTTCATGATCTGCTTTTTTGGATCCCTAACTTCTGCATTTCCAAGTAGCTGTTGTTATAATATTAAAAACGCTGACTTTTCTTTAATCAATAATTGGCTATTCTCTTATAACTGGAATAATGTTTTTAACGAGAGTAACATGGACAAAGCCGTTCACCTGTTTCGTGATATCATTACTGTGTGGTTTGCTTAAAGTGTTCCGATTACCACATCCAATAATCCGTATGGCTATCAGCCCTGGATGGACGATCTATTAAAAAAGGGTCCACTTCTCCATCCTGAAATTCCTATGGATCCAGACGAAGGTAAAAGAAGAGAAACAATATCTTAAAAGCGATAGTGCAAAATCCAAGAAAAGTTATGTCTTCACATCATCCAAAATTGGTTTGCGCACAGCTGCAGTGAGCAAAGAGTGTGAAAGTATGTAATATAGACCTTGTTACCTTATAATGCATTTGAACTAGATGGACTATTTGTACTCCAAAAATACTGGGGGGCGAATTTGGTTGTACGCCATCTGAAAACGATACTCAGGGCATTCTCCTTCTTCAAAGAAAGGGGTTGTGATCTCGACTATTACAAGCTGAATCACGCAAAATGTAGAAAAACATCGAAAGTGATGAGGGGGTCTAAAAATCTGTAGGACTTCTAAACTATTTCTACCTAGGATGAATAGCAGCTTCTCGGACATTCCAGCGAGAAGAGTATACCAATGATTGATTTTCCTTAAAGGAAGAAGAAGGTGATATTGTTTACGTGGCTGTGCTGAAATCAAGTGCTCTGAGTGCATTAAATTGAGAGTTGTAAAGAGAGTAAGAAGGATTGATGTTTGTAATTGTCTTGCCTAAAAACCTTTGGTTCATTTGGATCGCGCCAGTTTGTAGGAATTTAAGATTTCATTTGCACGTGGAATGAAACAGAGAAGTTATCTATATTCAGAACGTGTCTCAACTTCCTAATCCTCTTGTTATAGTCTGTAATAATATTAAATTTCTTTCGTTTTTCGGTGATTCTTGTTAAAAGACAACAACACATGTCGTTGCCTCATATCTGGATGAAAAGAAGCAAATGTCACAAACACGTGATAGCTTCAGAATTGATAGCATCGGAAACAGTTATAAATTTCAAATCGAAACTTACCACTAAAATTGCACAAACCGTTCCAAGCAAAGCACCTGCAAGAACGTCTGACCAGTGATGTTTGTAATTTGAGACTCGACTGAGTGCGGTGGCCCATGCCAACATCACCAGCAGAAATTGTAGAAAATGTCTGGTGAGCTTAGATCCACGCCATGTCATCCTCGACTGCAAGTACATCTGAAAGTGGCAAAAGGTAACTAAATATCCCACCGCGCCATCACTCGATGGAGCACAGTTTATTAATTTACACTTACCGCACAGTAAACCATTGTATAAGCAGAGAAGCTGGAATGTCCGCTTGGGAATGATAGGCGCATCTCCTTTATCATGCGAGCTGTGGATGTTGGGTTGCGGCACTCAAAGTCCTCAATGTACTTTCCTATATTCTGAGGTGAGGAGCAATTGGACCCATCCGGCATAACTGGATCACATACCTGCAAAAGAGATAATTACAGTTCTCAGTTTCAGCGTTTGTCCACTTGACTGATCTCAATGAACAGCTTTGTGCAGTGGTCAGCGAATAATTTATCTTTGGGTAGGAAGTGCCTTTGAGGGTCGATTAACGCCTCTGCGGATGAGCGATTGATACTTTGTTATTTCTGTAGATTTCCTCAAGATAGAATGTTTACAAAAGAAAGATAAAAGCGAATCGATGCAACAGATAAGCCCAATGTAGCCTGCCTCTAGAGCGGAGGTGGGAACAATTTGTTAGCATTTCACCACCTGCTGATTCTGTAAGGAAACATGAAATAAGAGAAATAACAAGTACCTGGAGGCAGCATGAATAACTCTGGTCAGAGGAGCAATAACTCCACGAACGGAACCTAATAGAAGTATGCTGCCTTAGGCGCCACACTCAAAGTGGTGGAAGGTGCATAAGCTGCAGTAATAGAGACATTCGACGGGAATTTCAAATTTAATTGAAGAAATGAGCCAGGTGTCAGACTGTTTATGTGACAAATTGCTCAGCGCGCGTTATTTATCGCCTCTGGGAAATCTTAAAATTCTTCACGTTTGCCGGAAAGATTGATATTTATGGCGAATTGATTTAACTCGCAACAAAGATAAACAAAGGCTTTAAAGATATATTTTTCATTATTTTATAGTCCGCATTGGCGTCGAGGTCGGACGATAAGAAGTGTTAATAGAATCGAGTGAAATATGGAGTTTTTATGGAGCATGGGTCGAACGCGTTCACAACGTAATAAATTAGTATGCAAGAGGGTAATTAATGTGAGGGCAATATTGAGAGTTGGAGCTGCGATTATTCCTGCATGTAACGAGTATCATATAAGATATCAGAAGGCAATAAGATTTTCATATTCCCTTTAGTCCGTAATAAAATGTTAATTCGATCGTTAATTATCGTCAACGATTTTGAGTAGGAAAATTTGGCATGTTTTCGCATTGCATAAATTATACTTTCAGAATTAATAATAATAGCCAGTTTAGTCGACCCATGCCCCACGTCCCACAGAGTGTAATGAAATGCTGTAACTACCTAAAAGGAGTACCCAATACTCCTTCTTCAAAGGAGCCTGCTGCTAAGGGAAGAAAATCCCCCACTGAAAATCGTTATTAGCCCAAGAATTATTCTCACAACGAATGAGATAAATGATGCGATCCGCTAGAATGTTAGCGTTTTCAGGATTTAGGCAACGGAAAATATACCTATAATAACTTTGAATTTAAGAGGGATGATAGGGTTGATAGCTAAATATTCCTAATCTATATATTAATTATACAAAGAAAGCTCCCAGTTCCGTTTTTCAGCCACTTTTTTATATGGAGTTTCATCGAGCTTTTCTTAAAATTTTATAATGGCAACACTGATCCGCATCAGTTCGGGGTTGTGTTCATTACTTTGGGGTTGCGTTCCTTGTGTTAAGTTCGGTGTTTGCCACCGATAAGTATGGAATACGTGGATTTATTGGAACTTTTTTTCATTTCATTATTATGCATGGTAAAATATTTTGCAAATGTCTTTGTACTGCTTCCTTGCATGGGAGGATTAGGCTTACAGGGGACACCTCTGAAAAAAACGCGCTTTGAAATTTAAGGTGCAAATTGGGGGAACATAGAAAAACGTTATGTCACTTATATACCTTCAATTTGTGCAATTGCACATGGATCTCCTAGTTGTTAATAATTTCACATGTCGAAAATCTCTACGACTGTGTTTTCTTCAGAGATACGGAACCAAGAGCAATCGTATCGTTCAAATTCATATTCTAATTGCATTGGGCGAGAAACAGTTCAGTGACTGTGTAATCTCAAGAAATATCGATGTGACCTGATCACGAAAATTACATATGCGATATAATTCCATTAGACTTTTTTCTCTGGGGTTATGTGAAATTATTGCTTTATAAAATTAAAAGTATTAAAAGTCATTGACATTGCTATCTTGCGACCTTACAATAATTGTTTATTTATATAAACCTTTTTCATCATTAATTGCAATTTTACCACAATTACCGGGGACACCTTGTATTTCTCCTGTATCCATGTAAAGTTCATAATCGCTAACTTAGGTAGTAACACAAGCAACACAAATAGATATAAACCGACCACGCACTTTCTGCTTGTCTTTTATTTCTTTGTTGCATGATTCGACTCCAAATTCGCTTCATATGTGATTCATAAGCACGCGACAAAACAGGTCCAACTGCAATAATTGCAGTGTGCAGCAAAAATTCAAGATTTATCTCCGAATTCAATTTTTTGTGGTATCCATCTCTAAATTAAATTCTTCTTTCAATCGTCTTGGAGTAACATTGCACTTGCAAGTTAGTTCTGATGTTCGAAGGCCACCAAAGTAAGCTTACCAAAAAAAAAAATGAACCGCAATTCCAAGTAGCGTCAAGTTTTTTGACCTCAAATTAATTAAGCCAGTCGGGGAGAGTACACATGTCGTCGGACGGTTTTTTTATTTTCAAAAAATTCTCCCAACTGGTGTGTGCCGCTTATCTCAAGAACATATGAAGGGATTAATTTTAACCTTTTTACTTCTTAGCTTGCTGTCATTTTGATAATATCAGAGAGTGACACGCTATCAACTCCTCCCTTCAGTACCTTGAAGTGACGAAGACCGGAACCTGGTGGAAAATAGCTTGAAAATGTGGTAAAAAAATGCTAATCAGCTTTAAGTTATAAAATTTAATTGCTTAAGATTGTAATTAATTAGGTTTGATCAATTAGAATTAATTAATTAATGCAACATTTAGAGTTTGTTTTCATTCAGATTATAATCGGTAGCTTTTTAAGGGAATGGGTTGTCCGATCACTTCAATTCGCCCATTAATAACACAAATGCCTGGGATTATTGTGTTTTGTCCCCGAAGAAAATTGCTCGATTCTGTTTTATTCCTGGACTTTATTGGCGTGATTCTGTAGAACTCTATTCTACAAGGAATGCAATCAGTGCTAGACATTATAGAAATTTTTCCAGTAAGACAAGAAATTCGATCCCGAAATTCATTAGCATGATTACCTGATTTGCTTCCCCCTTAGTTAGGTGACAGCTTTATACTTTTGAGGAGTTCTCTCTGCGTATTGTTAGCGTTCCGTCAAAGAAATATCTTCAGGAATTATGTTGCTTGCTGAGGTTACTTAATTAAGCGATTAAATGAAAATATTGCTATGTTCATGCCTAAGTTATCCTAATAAAGGTGAGTTAAGGGCTATCGGGCCGGTAATGAGTTGTATTTAGTTAGCATGAGAACCAAAAGTCGATAAATTCTGTTCATATTTCACTATTAGCAAGTGCTACAGCCTAGGTCTAGATTAATTTAATGGGGAAAGTGATTCTGAAAAATAAAAGAAAACTATTTACTTGGAAATTGAATCCTGAGAATATTTGAAATTTTTTAGTGCGGCGAATAATTAGGATTTTTAAATTCTGTTAAATAAAAGGCTAAGGGCGATAGCTACTTTTACGAGAAAGAAAAACGAAAAACTCAATTTTCCAAGTGTTTCTCCAGAATCATTTGTAATACAACCAAGTTCTTGTCGCTATTGCGAGACATTCTGGATCTGCATAGTTGCAGTAGAAATATTTTAATGTCGTTATTTTAGAAATGAAAGAGAAAGCAATTTATTTTTTAGCACATCGTTTCTTGTAACGATTTATTTTTTCAGAAGCATTTAAAACGATTTAAAAATTTAATAATTAATTAGGACCAGTGTGCGAATTATCGCCATAGAGCCCGGGAGAATACCAATAACCTGCCTTAATAATTCTGGTAATGTGATTGCTGACACAAACAGCAAAACGTATCAAAAGAAGTAAGAAATACAGAAAGTTGACAATAATATACCTTCGAGGCATCATGACTGCATATATTGTTGGAATATTTGGAACTTACGCCCATATTGTGGATTATGTTTCTTTAGGAAATTGCTCTTTAGGGGATAGCAACCCGTGCCCGTCTTATATTAAATCATGGACATAAAAATGCACTTCAGAAACTTTGAAGGCCTCCAGACAATTGGGCTAGAAGCACTGCACGACTCATTGGTAGTAAAAGGTGTTAAGTTGGACTCCGCCAGGAATTCAAGATATGAACTAGCCGTAAGGTTAGGATTCAATACAAGGTCCTGTGATGACTTTTTTTTTTAGAATGCGTATGTATTTGTACAGTTGCAGGTAATGTGTTCCTTTATACCATTGGCTATGATCGCAACACAACATGGAACGTCATGCATGGAACTTGCCAAGCATTCTCAGAACTGTGGCCATTCTTAATTCGTCACTAGATGTGTCTGTGTTTGTGTCGAAAGCTTGTTACAGATTGATTTTTTTTTTGCATTTCTCTAAGTTTCCTTACCAAATCCAACCTCTGGTTTGAATAAGAGATCCCAGATAGAAACATCTTTTGCAAGTCATTGAGTGCTTTTGCAAGTCACTGTGTTGTGGTAGCATGATTTCCGTTGATTTTAAGACAAAAATTTGTGTTCGGTAATTCAGTTTATAAAGCAATTCTGTTCGAAATTTATTAAATAGGATTCTTCTAGATTGTTGGGAAATTTCAAAAATGCGTTAAATTTTTTTTAAATGTTGACTTAAGGATTTTTGGTTTAAAAAGGGAACAAGGAAATGCATTTTACACATGAAGGCTACGCAAACTTCTAGCACAGCCGCAAATCAAATCTTCATCCGGCAATTAAATGTTTTTTTTTGCTTCATATGTTAATTCGTAAGAAATATGATACCATCACCCTGGACTGTGATTCTATTCTTGTCCAGATTCAGGAAGTATTTATTTCTCTTAAATTAAGACGAAGCCAGAAAATATAAATCAGAATGACTTATAGTCTTTGTTTTCAACTTAGCAAATTCTATAAATCGACCACTTTAGAAGTGTCAACTAAAACGTGTATATGTATATCCCGTACCCGTATCAAGTATAACTTTATTTCAATTTTATTACTTTAAGAGGCTCTGAAATAGACATGTCAGACGAGGAATCATTGAAAATTTATTTCCTCGTTAAACTTCTCCTTCTCGGATAGGGTTTAAAAGATTCAAAAGTTAACCTCAGCATGTTCGTTAATTTAAAGATCACAAGAAAATATAAGAAGTACTCACGCTTATGAAATGTGGCCTTAGTCTACCAATGGAATACTTTGCGATATCTGTCGTTAACTGGCTAACTGCTGCACCAAAGCCAAAAACTCCAATCTGCTTATAGGCCTCGACTACCCATTCTGGAACATCCCAATCGAAGAACGTATACCTATTTGTGGAGCCGCTCGATTTGAGATTGGCATGAATGACTTCTGTTGTAACAATCTGCAAAAAAAAAAGGAAAAGTTTTACTAGTTCCTGTTAGTTTGAATGGAAAATCTAAGAGAACTGAAAACCTAATGCGTGCTATATACTTAAATCAACTGCAAATACGTAGTGTTTCTACTTGGATTGATTGACTTTGAGCTTGACTTGCATGTATAGGCTTAGGCTAATAATGTTATGGGTCTGGACAGCTAGCTCATATAGTTAATATTTAAGACCTCGTAAACGACCTTGCAGAATTGAGCAAGTCAATTTCAACCAGTAGAACCTGTCGTATTTGTGATTTTCATTTGATGAAGCACCTTAGAATTCAATGATCAATAAATCAAAGCCGCATTCCTTGGACAGCCAACAGCTGTCATTCCTTACACCCTACGGGGCAATTAAACTTGTACAAGGCTTGCGGGAACAGACCATAATATTATATTTGTCTGCTGGAATTTTAATGCCTTTTTAGGAGTTATAAATCGCAACCATATGCTCTCGGGTTAAGCGAACTCATAGTACGGTAGTCAATTGTCCTTTTACGATGTGATTTATGTTTTAATTTGACCATAAATTACTCAGGCAAGTTATGAGCATTTTATAATATATTGTTCTTTCAAAATTTACATCAAACTGCTTTCAACCTTCTTAGGAAAGTTAAGTTGATTGCCACTGTTTGTTTATATTAAAACAGAAACAGTCTATTATGAAGATATGGTATGATTTGTATGCTTTAGGTTAATGCTCTGAGACACAATTTGAGACTTTTCTAGATTATTTCTTTAAGATACGTGAAAACTTTATATGACAAAGAATCCCATCCCAATGGAATGTTGTAATACAGAAAATCCCTAAAAATTTCAGATTCTATTTCTAAAGCTGTTTATTAATAGTCAATGGCCTAATCGATACATTAAGTTTTCAGGCCATGTAAATAAAAAGCACGGTATAAATTTTTATACCTTTATTTTTTATCCACCGAAACACTTCTGCATTCAATGGCCGCATACAGGGCCCTTATTTTGGAAAGACTGTAGAAAAGCTTTGGTTGTTTCCTTTATTGAATTAAATCAGTACCCACCAAAGGAAAGATAACCATAATATTTCGGGTAGATATTTTATATTTAAAGTTTTCAGGCGGCCACTTCTTGGGCTGGATTTTTGAATCTGGATCGTAGTCATAGATTCAGGTTTTATCTTCGTCAATATTCGGATATAAAATTTCTCGGTATCTGCTTCGAAATCGCTTCAATAGAGTAATTTTCGTAAATACGATATGGTCGTTTCCCTATCAAAATCAATGGAAATCACTTTCATTGCACTCGCAAAATTTCCTTAGATCAAGTTCAAAGCCACATACACACGGCTCCGCATGCATTCGAACATAGTCTGCTAGCGCCCTCTCAAATCGATTTAGATATGGCGTGGCGAGGCAGTGACGTAACCGGCTCTAAGTCCCCACCACAGCAGCTCATGAGAGTGTGGTAGTAAAAATTAGAGAAGCCAAAGTCGTGTGAACGTCTATCATATAGGTCACGAGGGCATCAAAAAAGTGGATGGGGACCGGCTATAGGGGAGTCACGACCACCAAACTCTCCCCACCACAAGCAGGTAGGGGAGCGTGGCGTTGCCACTGGGGCCTCCCTTCTTCTGTTCTTCCCTTCCCTTTTTATTCATTTTTTGTTATCTTTCTTTTATATCTTTTTTCTTTCTTCTCTTCTGCTTCTACCCCCTTCCTTGAAATCCTCCCCTCCTCTCCTATCCATCACCACCCCCAGCCCCCTCCTTATTTCCATCGAGACGATTCTTCTTCTTGCTTATGGGCATCGGAGACGGCGGCGGTTCATTTTCGGAACCCACCTCACCCTCATCGCAATGCTAGCCGTCAAGCCCCTCCCTCCGAAGCATTTCTGGGCTAGGCGAAACCCTCGGGGCAACTCGGTCAATCCTGGGGATTTTCGGGTAGCTTTCAGGGAGCCTCCAACATGGATACTGGCTGGATGGTTTCCTTACCCCTCAGCTAACACAACGGAAAATTAACTTAAAAAATTGTAAAAATGGAAAGGCTATAAACACTATTGCATTCTGGGCAAGTCAAATTGATTAGACTGGCCCAAATTTCATGAGCGGTATAGGGATGATTCCAAAAGCAATTTGTGTGTGCGATTTATATTAAAAGGTATAACTAGGTACTTTCTATTGTATGATAACTAAAATTAGATTTACAAAAGTTCAGAATGATTAATAAAAAAATTCTACTGAAATATGAATTCTACATGTTTTCTTTATGTAAAATAGCTAACAATAGTCTCTTTATGTCGTTTTTTACACTTTTATGGAGATTTCTGTTTCATCGAACGTTTGGTAATAATAAAGTGGACATTCTTATCGCTTTTTTAATGTTATTTTTTTAAGATAAAGAAACAGTTGACTTGTTGTATATTGATAGGTGCGAGACTCATGCTCATGTCATTTGTTTGCTATACTCAGTACAATAACGTCACTGTATTTCTGTAATAGTTGTAAAATTTAAAGTGAAGATCTTCTGAGTCACGTACGTTGCTCGCAGTAGTCAGAAAGTTTTATTATTTGAAAATGAAAGAGGTATTTACATTTCTTATGATTTATTTATACTTATATACTTATCATATCAAGAATATGATAACTATATTTAAACTCACATAAAACATCACAACAGATATTATGTCAAGGTATAAAATTCCTTAATTTTTCCTTCCTGGGTGGTCAGGTTTGAACTTACAACGTCAACGGCTTTTTACGGATAGAATTTACATTTCCTTATTTAGCAGAAGACCACTGTTTTATTACAAATTTAAAATTCAAAGGCCCTGAATTTTTATCGCTTTTAATCAAGTTAAAGTGTTATTTATAGTTAGACCTTGAAATTTCAATAGCTCCTAGTCGACCATTACAACAATCCTGTAATTAAAAAGTTACATCAAGCCTATAAAAATTCTGACAGTGATAATGGTACCCCTGTCAACGCTCATCAAAGTGCATTTTCATGTTGACACTTCAGAGTCATAAAAGAGCAAACCCAATGAAGTCAACCCGAACAATTTATTTTGTGGTCGCCGAGTTGATTTTGAAATCACCAAAAATTAATGATAGTCTCCCGAAATTTGGGAGGAGAATTTTATTGATTTATTCCGAAAAAGGGCTTGTGTCGTCACGTCCAATGCTTCACAGCAAGTGATAACCCTGTTTCCTCATATCAATCGATGAATGTGTGTCATGTGCTGCACTGAAATTTAGGCGACCTATTAAAATCTAACCACCACTGTAACTTGGTCTGGAATTAATTGAAAGCAATGTCTGGATAAATCTATTTGTAGCAATGGACAGTATCAGTTTTTTTTGAGTGGGTGAAGCGGAATCACTTGTCGTAATTGAACTGTGAATAGGAACTTTAAGGGCGCAGACATATGAATTTGGAGCACAATTTATATGTGTCATGTATGTAAGTGCATAGAAGAAATTCAAAGTTGTTTATAATTAGTGAGAACTAATTGCTTTCGTTTCGTCGGCGCGAATAAAGTTGACTTATAAACTGAAAAAGATTTTGGTATTCAGTATGGTAGGGTTAATTTAGGGCAATCAAGAACATGGATTAAAAAAAATGTTGCTCTGTTATTGTTTGAAGTTAAGTGGTAAATTTCTGCTTCATGAGTGCAATGCTTTTGTATTCCTACTTTTACTACAAAGTCCAGATCAGTAGGCAAAAAACGAAAAACGATCACGGATCTTCTGGAAATTAGTTTTATACGTTGGCAATACTAATAATGATTGTCAAGCTGACAGCTGCTAATTACTGAATGTTATTTTATTTTATTGTTAGTAATAAATTGCAATATTTCAAAGACATGAGTTATATTTTTTTGTAATACCTTCAATCTTATAGCATTACTGTTTACTCACTTTAAAGATCGCTCTTTAAATTTTACAAACAGGAATGCCAATATGTCAGAATGAAAAAGTGCTGCTATATGTGAGGATCAGTACCAATTTTCGGATCTTTAATGATCCAAGATCTGTGTAATAATCTGGATCTTGAGAGCTTTATGAATTTTGTGCAAAAACACACAGCTATTATATTCCAGGAATATTATAGGAATTATATTTCAAGATAATAAATAAACGAAACTGTCTTTTCCTTTTATTTAAAAAATAATAACAATACAAAGTAGTAAGCAGTCCCGTCAAATACCCCGTATAGCAGTTTATGTTATAGTTAAATGAGCTTTTGAATGCTGAAAGATATGAAGGGTTCAGGGAAAAAACCCCGTCATCGTGTGAAATTCGATTTTGAGAAAATGAAAAAAAAGAAGAAAAGTGATTAAAATAATACAAAAAATAATGTGCAAGAAGAATGGAGGTAACACCGTTTGCACTACAATGACGGGGTTTTTGTTCGGTACAACAAATATTAAAACGTTTAGCCCGGCGTGCACCAGCGGTAGTATACGCGGCAACTTTAAAAATAAATTACATGATAAAAAATACAATATGAGAAAATTCTCTCCCCAGCAAAGCGCCGGATTGAAAGTTTTAAACCACATTTTTGAGTGCAATGTTGGGGGTTTTCACCGAAAAGGGCAGCATATTTGGAGTCTATGTATACCTTAAAATCTGACGCTTTGAGCTCATTTGCTACCAAAAATGCGATGACAGATTTTTTCCCTTGTACCCTCCAGACAATAAAATAATATAAGAAGGTGTAATATTAAAAATGAAAGAATTAACCGAGAAGATGGAGGCCCAGTATTTCAAATTGCACTCTGTATACAAAATTACTTTTCGCAATTTCTAAGTCGAACTAGTTCTCTACTATTCGGTCCAATTAAATTAAATTTTGATTCATTAGATAAGATTACCAGTTTTCAATACTCAAGGGGAGAAATCTCTCCGGTTTTTTGCCAAGCCAAGCCTTCTTTTTCGCATTTCTGCAGAAAGCAGAGGCTATTGTGAAGGGTTTACACACTAATAAATCAAATTTTCAAAGTCTTCTTCGCACTGTTCTACTGGTATGTTTCGGGATTGCCCCATGAATATTCTTTACAATTGCGACCAGTTCGTAAAATAATTTCTTAAGCACAAATTTTCCACTATTCCATTTTTTCTTTCCAATGTTTTTCTCTTTCTTGCACTCTCCTTTTTTCTAGAAATTTCACTTTCCTTCTAACATAAAGCAAATTTTTCTTCCAGGAGAGGATTTAGGTGGGCCTTGTTTTAACCGAAGGTATATTATTTCACAAAAACGACGTGCAAAACATTAAATGCGTTTTTTTAAAACATATTTTTCGACACGATTCCAATGATGCCTCAAGATCTAAAAGACAAAATGAAGTTTTCCATAGCAGCTTACGCAGATGCACCACTATAGAGCCCTAATAAGAATTGTCAATATTTTAAATTTTTATATTTTTTGCAACGTCTGTGAGTTAACACAAATTAGAAAAGTCTGTATTGAATTTTCAAAGTTTCCCTATTTTCCAAATTCGTAGTTTTTATTTTGGTATCTAGGATAGCCAAATTTATACTATTGTAATTAAGTATCCCGTTAAGTACTATACTACTAAAAGAAGAAAACTACTTACAATTGCTAGTGGTAAGACTAATCCTATAATGTACAGCATCCAGTTCTTTACAGTCGAATCATGGAATGGATGACGTAGCGAATTGTCGTCGCAGAAAAAGCCTCTTTTATACGGTTCTCCCCATAAATAGAAGAACAATATTGGAAATCCAACTGAAAAAGAAGATAATAATTTATTACTATTTGCCACCAAAAGATGAATTGCCTCTAGAGTAAAACATTGAACATCTTTGAATACATCACCAGTAATTGTTTCATATCATTAAGCACAACTATTATCAGAATCTGTCATTCTGGACAGCAAAACAATTACGCAATTAATAAGTCATAAAATTGTGGCAAAGTGAAATATTTTTAGTTTCTGATATAACACAAAGCAAAAGGGTCGAAGAAAAGCAATAAATGAATGCTTCTATGGTAGTAAAATTGCTCCAGTAAAGAAGGTCTTAAGAATTCTTGAGGAAATCTAATCCACTGGAGAAATTATCTCCGACAAGAAGACTAGTTGATTTCTTTTATTACTTAATTATCGCATAAGTCACTCGGTGAAGTTTGTGAAACAAACATAAGGTTTTCTTCAAATATTTACTTGAGAAATTTGGGAACAAACTAACACCGCTGGGTAAATTTTTGTCGGAACTATTAAGGAGACTATCTGAGCGATAATACGAGTAATTCTCAAGATCTTTTAACCTAGGGAAATCTTGTTGTTGTTTTGTTTTCAAGACATTGTGAACTAGAAATATAGGTAACAATTTCCTTCATTCATATTGTAAGCATTGCTTTATAATAAATGAAAAGAAATATTTCCAGTTGGGAATTCAAAGATATTTTTTATTATTATTTTTATTTCTTTGATCTCTGAATTCGTTTGTATTCGGTATTCTCCAGAGCACCAGACAAGCTCTATGTCGACATTTCTAAGGAGTAAATATCCTAGAGGCCATTTAATATCACATTAAAACTACCGAAAGGTAGGCGTCCGTTTTTTCTTAATTTCAAGTGAACTCAAATACGAAAGAGCTCAGGTTCTAAAACTAACAACAAATGAATGGAGCCAAGAGCATTCTTCTGAGATTATGACACTAAAAAGCAACAAAAAAAAAAGGAATAGAGTGTCGTAAAACTCCGACTGGTAATTTTATTACCGTCCCAGGAATTATGAATGGGAGTAAAAAGGTTTACCGAAAACTAAAGCCAAGTCTTAAGGTGGACCTGGAGGACTTTCTTCTGATTGAGCAATGAAAAACTTCTGACATGCCGCTCTTTTCAAAAGCATCAAATCCTAAACAATCTTTAAGTGAACCCCTGTTAAACGTTTTTGCCTGTATTTACTTATCCGTATTTTGCTGACAAAACAAAACATTCAAAAAAGTTGAATACCTGACGACTTCTATGCCTAGATAAATCAAAACTGAAAGTGTAAGATGAATGATCTCAAGGAAGAGAGAAGATTGAGTGAGTATTTAACGTGTGCGTGGGAATGTGCATCAGTGATTCAAAGTAAGTCACAGTTGTCACAATGAGTGACATCTTTTAATGCAGAACATGCAACTGAATAGGCATCGGCACAAGAGCAGAACTACTTTATTTGTTTGGTTTTCAGTAATTACTTGAATTGTCTCGTCTTTTGGAATTATGTATGCAGTATGTGTGGGCAGATTTGGCCTTTGTGTCAGGATATTACTCTTTTCCGGAGTGAACGACTTTATTCATTCAGAGATTGTTGACACTTTGGCACATTGTGGAACAGAATTGATTTCATTTCGTACGAAATTGTATGACTTTGATTATGATTAGTTATAAGAGATGCAAGCAGAAGATGCCATCTGTTTTCTTCTCTCTCTGTCTTTTGCCTTGTTTATTGCAAAATTAAGTTTAAAGTAACATCGCTTTATTAAGAACTTTTACTTAATTTTTACTAAAATTATTATTTTTATTATTTAAGCTTAGTCTTCAGACATAAAAAGACCGACATCAGTTAATTAGGCTGAATGGAAAAGAACACAAAATTATAGATACGGTTCCTTGTAACATCCTTGTAATGGAATTCTAATTTTCATTAATGTGGTAAATAGTAAAGGTGCCACAATAGAGCCCATTGGGACACGGTATAATACGGCTCACACAGATGATAAAGCATGCCATAATTTCAGTAGCTTTTCAAAAAATGTGGGGTATAAGCCCTAAAATGATCTTGCAAATTTATTGCTTGGGGCAATAACGTGGTATAGTCTGACACTCACAAGTTCCTCGATAATATGCAAAGGACGGATTACATACGAACAGCCGGCTCTTCCAGATCCTGATCACAATGAGCTTTGAGGTACTTTTTGATCTATTACCACTCTCCCTTTTTTGCCAATTCCATTTAGCGCTTCGCCTTCCATATTTTAAGTGAAGATCTGTTTGAAACTTGATCGTTCAAAAACGTTTATACACGTACCACAGGATTGTCAATACTTACATCTAATCGCACAGACAAGTTGCGCTACTACTTCTGTCTTTTACAAAGATTCCAGCAGAGAGTAAAGTAAAATTTTCACGCCAAACTTTTGCTATTATATTTACGTAAAATAATTAAACACGTAAAGAAAATAACCGATCCTATTTACATGCTTGTGCCACCTTATGCAATATCATACAATTAATGTTGACCATGAAATTCTTAATGGGCTACGTCAACTTTTTTTCAATTTTAAGACATTAGCTCTTAATTATAATAATGAACTTACATGCCCGCTTTATTATTGATGAATAGTGTTACGTGAACTAGGCCTGATCTGACAAATAGGACAATTTTAAAAGAAATTTAAAGTGTATTGTTGAAAGCGTATTATTTCGGATTTAGACGATTGGGATCTTGCCCCACGTTGCTATTATAATGGCGTATGTATTAACTCATGTAGGTTTTTGTGAGAGGGATTTTGGAGTACTTACGTGAAGTGATTAGTTCTTCGACAACGTTTATCAAAAATTAAATTCAACAAACGAAGGTATATTGTGTGATAAGCTGAACATGAGCAACGTCATACGGAAATACAAACTAACATTCATCTCCATAAAATATTTCCTAATAGTGCCTCTCTGGCCTGTTGGTTTTTAAGGACCATTACTTCTCAAAAAGTGATTTCTAAATTTAAACCTTTCTCACTATTCGTATCTTTAAAAGTAATTTCCGAGCCAAGAAAATCACATAATAAATAGGTATTTATTGCTTGAGAACAGTTTGGCACGATCATAATTCAAAGGCGTCATAAGAACTTCCGAGTTGACGTGGGTCGAAACTGAAAGGCACTCCGACAACATAAATTTTAGTTGGGAAATGATCGAAACATCCTACGCTAAAAACTCGATGATAAATCCGTGGAGTTGCGAACTAGCAATTCACATTAGCAGCAGTTACTACTCATTAGCGCAGAAACTAAAACCTGATAAATTAGTTCGTGAACAAAGAACTCTAGAGGGCCCTAGCCGGATCCGGACCCGGACAGATGATTGGTATTTCAGCTTGACCATTTCGGTAATTTCTTCATAAAGTGCGTAGGTCGACTTTGATGATCAAGGAAAGTGGTCTGGTGATTGGCTGAAATTTGTTGCCATCACGATCAATTATTCTTTGAATACGCGAACAATTGCCATGCTGAGAGAGAGATCAAAGGTTCATTGCATAATAGACACATAATTCAATTCGAAATGGCTTAACAGAGTTAGTTTTTCATGACAGTTCTAGATGTTCATAGATTTGAGCTGAATGCCACATTTTACCCTTTCTTAAATAGTAATTTAACAATTTAGCCTATTTCCTGTTTCGATGTACGCAATTCGGTTATGGCAAAGGTAACAAGCTAATCTGGCTTTTATTACACTTAACTGAATAAACTTTTTCTAAAAACAACCTCCACATCGGGCAGCAGAGACAGATATTTCGTTAATAATTTGCGTTGCTTGTTCTGAATTTAATATGGATGAGTAGTAAATGAATTACTCGTGGCCAGTATTTTTCCAATTAGATGTTGTTTTCCTGAAAGCAATGTAGGTTACATTTCCTTTACATTAGGAGAATGGCGACACACTCAAACAGCTCGTTTTGTGCTGCTGCTGTTCTGAAGGAATCCTTCATACAGCCCGAGGGCTTGCTCATTATCAAACTTCCTTTCATGTTTTCATACCCTTTTGCTTGAAAAACTTAAGCTTTGAGCATGCACGGGTCATTGAAATGTAGGTGATGCTCCACATTGATCCATGAGGTTATTTCCGTATTAATTATAACATTTAGAAAAATGGAGCAACTTTTCAGAAAGCAAATGTTTCGCGAGTAGTTTGTATTTTTCAATGTGGTAGAGATGTTTGTTGAAACTAACTTGTAATCTTCTTTCCAAAAAAAAATATAATTTATGAAACATTTTACTTATATAATTAGAGATCTGCGTGTCAAAATTGTTTTTATTTATGTTTGAAAGTTTTGCCGGACTAAACTGCTAGAGGAATAGATAAAGTCTATATCTGGAATGCATGGGCCACAATTTCAGATTTTTAAGTTAAACAATCCTATCTTCTCCGGAAAAATTTACACCAGTCATACCGAATAGTAAAAGTTTCCTTCCAATGGCCTCGTTAGTCGAAGACATTAAAATTCGACATTCGAAGATTATCACTTTTTTTTTAGAAGAAATTAACGTGTGGTGCAAAATTATTCTCAACCCTTCCAGGCCACTGGGAAGGTAAAAAGTGGAAAGATGAATTCCTGACGAATTGAGGAAAGATTTGAAATCTGCAGCCTGCTCAATTTAAGAAACCAACCAAGACCATTTTTGAGGAGGCTGGTACCTTTTAACAAGAAGTGAAGACATACGATAGCAGAAAACGATCGGGACAAAGGGTATACCGTGATGCACTTGTAGAAGACCAATTGAAGCCATCACCGCATGGTGAAAAAGTAATGCTAGCAACGTGGTGGACTGCAAGGAAACTTGTCCACTATTCGTGTATCCTAAAGAGACTGCTCCGCAGTCAAATTATTGTGTAATTGGTAAAACGCATCGGAAACTTGCCTCTATTGATTAAGAGACATGGCCTAATTGTTCTCCACAGCAATACAAAACCACAGATCACCTTGCGAAAGCTGAATGACCTGAACTTCGAGATTCTTGCACAACCCCCGTATTTTTTATACTTTTCGCCAACAGGTTACCCCTGCTTTCAGAGATTGAAGCGCTACCTTGGCGAAAACGTGATGTGAATGTGGTTAAAACAATCTTCTCAAGTTTTATCTCCTCTAAAAAAACAAGATTTCTTCCAAAGAAGAAATTTTTTTATAATTGTGTTCGCCAAGGCCCATCGAATCAGTACGTTGAGTAGCATAGTGGACAAGTCACACTTTTAAGTGTCAACCTGGTCTGCCGTGGTCGAAACTCAAGTTCTTTATTTCCACTCAGTCATTTATATTTTCAGTGGATTTGTTTCGAGTGCAATGACTTTCATGTTCATCATTAATAAATTTTGAGAACTTCGGAAGAGTTTTGTTTTCTTTCGTGGATGGTGTGGGTGGTGCCTGCTGCCAATAGAATGTACACCTTTTACAGTCATTGTAACACTTAGTGGCTCAGATCCCAAATTAATTAATAGACAAAGACACAGGTGATTTCGTTATTTGCGGCCATGTTTAATGGGCCAGTTTGCCGTCTATTTCATAAAATCATATAATCTACACTGTATCAGAAAAACAGAAATATGTGTAATAAAACTTTAGCCCAACCATCATTACGAAATCTTCCAATAAATAGATGATTTCAATGTCTCTTCCCAGAGTCCTTCTCTATACGTTTCATATGACTTGGCGACTTACCAAATACCTGGTTATCAGATAAAACCTTAAAGAGGACTGAAGAAAACTATTCCTTTCGGTAGC
>QYTT01081632.1:0-16977 GCA_006980735.1 Dasypogon diadema
TGTCATTATTTCTGTCATAATTTTCATTCATATTTTATTAATAAGTGGCGTAGAGTGATTGATGTATTTCGTACGTGATATTTTCAAATTTTAGATGGCATTGAAAGTCGTTTCTAAAAATTATTTCACTTTTTTGATGTTCCCAAAATATTTTTGGTATAAAATGTCATAGGAGCCAAGAGTTGTTGTCCTTCCCATCGGCCTAAAAATCGCAGATATGTGTGGAAGAATATAATGATTAATTGCACCTGGTTTGGCTTTCGTAAAAACAGAGCTGTTTGAGGAATATTATTTGGGATTTGGGACAAACTATAGGTCACTTTCGCTATTTCGGGTTAACTTATCGTGATGAAATACTTTTAAAAATGCTAGAATATGGTCACGCTTGAACATATGTTTGGAATTCCACTTTCAAAATTACCACAAAATTCATATTATTTCATATTTCGTTTAATGTTGAGTTGCCACACGTGTAAAAGTAATACTAAAATCCAAAAATATATTCAGTTTTTGCATTCTTTTTAATACACTTATCAGAGAATCGGGTGGTGGATGCTTTTATAATTCAAATTGAAGAAGTTATGTGATGGAGTCATGATTAAGGTGTAGGTGTTTGCCAAGAAAAATATAGATAAAGTATTTAATTTCACAATTGTTAAGATTTCTAGTACCTTTAATTGAGTTGTTAACTTGGTGAAAGATCGGAACCTTAAGGCATACCAACTTAAAAATTAAATGCTTTTAACATGAGCTTCGCTTTTTATAATATTTTCTTTTCGGCGTCATTAACCTAGAAAGAAAGTCAACGAAGTCGCTGACTCGTTGTTCGAGTTCGAATTTATTTATACACGTCAACAACCATTTCGCCGGGTATTATACAGTTGTACTGTGTTCTGTGGTTTAAAATCACTTTAAATTTACTATTCGATTTGAAGTCCTGGCGTGAACATCAAAAGATATTATGGAATATCCACTTTCGAAACTGCTCATCATATTCACTCGTAGTTGAATATTTTTCAATTTTGTGAAAAATTGTGTCTTAAAGGCAAGTATTCAAGTAATTTTTCAGAAATTGTTACCAAGAAGTCTTCATAGTGTTTGATTGAAGATAAATCTTGTAGTCATTGGCAAAGAAAAGTTATTTAAAATAAAATTATGCCATGCGGATAAAAGTTGAAAGGTCAACTCGATCGAACTGAATCTACGAGAGGCGCTGTGTCCTGGTGGTTACTAACTCGCCCATTATTCGATCAGTTCTATATTTTTGAAAACTTGCACCTGAAATAGAAAATAAAATTTCAAAAATAAAGGAGGAGGTGATGAAAGGGGAATACAGATTAGAAGCGAAGGGCACTTTCATTTACCTATTTTTCTAGCTTATAGTTAATAAGAAACGATCCGAGTCAAAAATTATGACCTAGGAACTTTTTCTTTGTATAGTTCTAAAATTTCTCAGTCATCGTTGAAGTTTAGCCTCATCATATCATATAACGAGGGTTCTTATTAGGGGTTAGCTGATTAACCTACGACTTCCCCTATCGTGTTAACTTATCGATAGCTGTCGAGAACAGTCCCTTCTAGATGTTTTTTTCGTTAGTGTAGTTGAGAAGGTCTTGTTTTATAACAAGAATACTTTAGAATACTTTCGGGTCGTTATTTCTAGTTCTGAGCGTGCATACCTCGTGGAGTGACATTTTTCTCAAATCGTGTAATTTCTTACCACTATGACAAAAGTATACCTGTTAGAATTAAACACTATCACTTCTGTCATTCACCTTGGCTTAATCTTGAAATAATATTACTGATTCGTGAACGCGAATTCTTCTTTCAGGAATGGAGAAGATTTAAAATCGAAGTTAGCCGAAATATATACAAGAAAACTCGAAATTCTGAACATCCACTGTGAGGAACGCTAAGCATTACTACCTTTGTAATAAATTTTATCGCGCTCTTCCTTTAAGAGTTCTCTGGAGGAACCTCAGGAATGGGGGCATAATAGTATATCTACTGAATACAGTATTGACCGCAATGATTTAAATGAATATTTCGATTGTTCTTCTAACTGATCCGCTATGATATCTCCTCCAAAACTAGACATGGCATGGAATGGCAATTTCTCTTTTAGTTGTGTTAGCTTTAGTTGGGTTAGTTGTGTTAACTCTTGGCTGAGTCGAGCTTACTAGAAAATTGCCTATGTTATTCCTGTCCCTAAAAAGGCCTCTATGACATCTGACCCATCAGTATCTTTAGCTTTTTATTTTAAGTGTTGGAAAAACGAATTGCTTGATGAATCCAAAATTTTATCGAATACAGCAAACCGATGACTGCTTTTCAATCAGGTTTCCCATCAAAACATAGCTATGAATGTGCCTTGCTTAAAGTTACCTCCGATATTCGTAAATATATGGATTATGGTTATATAAGCATTTTGATCTTTCGTGTGTTCTAGGTATCACCTTAGCAAAACAAGGGGCAGCTAAGAAGTTCCAAGTAGTAAAGTACCATATTCCTCTATTAGAGGAGGCATGGTGAAGGATCTCATCGGGGAATGGGCCATAAAAGAACACCAAAATCGGTGGAAAAATATGAAAACTTGTCGACAGGTTAAGAATGGAATTAGGCTGTCGTGTGAGATTCTAGAGGATGATACATATAGGTTGTATCTAGTCCGATGCAGACCAGCTAAGACGGTTTTTGGAAAAAAAAAATGACCCGACAGCAAAGGTTTGCCTGGATAACCCTCTGGATAATTATGAGTCAATGTGCTTGTATTATCTAATAAAGCTTTTGATAGTATCAACCACTCAATACTTTTGGCTGGATCATGTTGTCATTTCAATTTCACAAGATTAGCTTTTGAGTTGATTATGAGCTCCCCTTTAATAGACGGCTCTAGGGTTAAAATTAATTTTAGGATGGGATGCAGCAATCACAAGAGTGTTCTAGTTGGTAGGATGTATGCTGTACTCTGCCCATACTAATACCCGACAAGAATTCTAAATCCTGCGCCAAATTTCTGCATTATCACGTCACCACAGCATATTGATTTTTCGCTACCATGGCTTGTTTTAAGTTCTTACCAACGTACTTGCAATTCAAATTCTTTACCTGTTGTAGTTTGGTATGCAGAGGGCTCAGGACTTTTTAAGATATACTTTTGCACAAATATTTAAGATTTCTTTACCATCCATCGAACGGGCACCAAGCAGTTCTCACAGATTGCATACCTGCTGAAAATATTTGAGATGAATAACTCCTTCAAAGTATAACACAGCTTATAATACTATTGAATTGGCAGGTTGCATTGGAAATAGTAGATATCAAGTCTACTTCAAGCTAGACTGAGAATGTAGAAAATCCCTTAAAAAGTTAAAACGATTCCACAATATCACAAAATAAAATGGCTAATTTCCTGGGATGAAATTTTGGGATCGAGGTAATTGAATATTTTTACAAGGTTCAAACTAGAAACCCCCAATTGTAAATATTTGCACTAGGCAAAAGCCAGATCTTCAATAGACACTGTTGTGGGCCAGGGTACCACCTAAACAATATGTTCTCAGTGGACATTTCTTGTAGATTTTGTTTGATGGAGAATGAGAGAGCGGCTCAAAACCTGCGTAATTGTGAGACCACTATGGGATTAAGATATAGGTATCGTGGCTTTATATTCCTTGAGCCTAGCAATTTGAGCAGATGGGCTGTTGCTAGCTGCCAGCAAATTTTCATTCATCCCTGGAAGTTCCAAAATGCAAGATCAAGCACTGAACTTGTGCTCGCACAGGAATACTGATTTTTATATTCTATATTATCTCTAATGTAGCATTTTCTTATAATAGACGCGACATAAAAAAAGTAAAAACTCGTTTTTATTAGGACTTTTTTACTTCAAAGGTGAAACTGGGAAAATTACAAAAGTTGCAATTCAATAGAAGATTTTCTACAGTTCATACTCAGTATGATTGCACCAGCGATTGGCAATACTAGGCGGTATGTTATCCGTCCAACCCGTTGACATCGCCTTGACTAGGTTGTCAGTACAGTGAGGATGTATTGTGAGTCATAAATAGATTCGGCCTTTCGCTGCTAAATTCCATGCGAATTATAATTTATATTTCCCCAAATTCTACTTTTAAGACCCGCATGTTCCTCTAATACACTTGAATACTTGTTCAAAAAAATCGATAATTGATGGAATTATTCTCCTTATATGTTTCTAATAGCAATAAAACATGGAATTCCCTTCGACTCGATGAACAGTATAAACAAAAAATCATTCTTGATTACGCACCGAATGAAAATTATTGCTATTAGACTTTAACTTCTCCTGCAAATGCATATACAAGGCGAAGGAAATCGGCGACGTATTTCTGCTTCTGAGTCAATACAAGATTTAATTAGTATCAACACTTCTGAACAAAGATATAGCTCCGTTCCAGTTATTGACTCTCAAAGATACATTCATCAAAGAAGCATTACTGAATTTAATCAGTCAAATATTAACAGAAAACGAAAGTTACCTGTCTAAGAAGAAAGTAAGTGATCCAATATTGAAAATGCCAACCAGACAGAATACTATAATTTTAGTAAATGCAGAATATATTCAAAAAGTCGTATACTGGTGTTCAATTAGAATCGCTTGAAATTAATAAACCTCTTAAACCTGTATCAAAATCTGATGCAATGAGAGGCCAACTATTATACAGGGTGGCCGGAGAAGTGACGTCCAAAGTTAAAATTTAGCTGCCTCACATTGAGGAGCATCCGAATCATCTCCATGTATGTTTACATACTTTCTATCATAATTAGCCTTAGGAAAGATAAAATATGCAATAATGTAATTTTTCAATAAAATTTCTATCTTAGGAATTTTCCAGCTCAGTATTTTTGAAGGCTGATTTCAGCGAATAATGGCCTATTAAGTATTAATCCTTTTTTTGTATTATTATGAAAGCTTAGAGAATAGCGCAGTTTTTAAAGTTACTCGGGAACTAAGGAATTGCCTTTTTAGATTTTTTTAATTTAAAGTTGAAAATTCAAGTCTGACTCGCTCGAAGGTAAATTCTACACTTTAGGTCAAAACTTTTGTAGCTTCCATTAATGTCACGCAGCTGATTATTTTATGCATGAAAGCACAGCTCATAAAGAATGAGTTACAACAAATCCAGAAAAATCCTTCTACAAATTTAAAAAAATGTTAAAAATTTTCAAAAACCCATTAAAAAAATCATAACTCAAAAACTATGAAAAATCGCGGAACATACACGGGGGTGATTCGGATACCCTTCAGTGTGAGGCACCTAAATTTTACCTTTGGACGCGAAGTGACGGCTGCGCTGTACTGTATAATAAATCAATCATCTAGATAATAAATTAAGATACCTTTATCACCCCGGATGAGTTACATACGTGACAAAAGATTAGGACTTATAGAGGGCGTCTACCAGCTACAAAAAATATTAATCCGCAGCAATCGGCTATAAACTGGAGAGCCAGAACTACTAGTAGCTAGACTAATTCTAATAGCACCTAGTAGTACTAGTAGAATACTGCAATTGAGCATTTATAGAAGAATTTTAACACTTATTGTGTCAGCAGAATCATCTTCTTTAGGTGCCTATAAAGATAAGTTCAAATTTTCCAGGCACTAATTAAGGAAGAACTTAAGATTTATATGAAAAAATCCAGCCATACATCTGGAAAAGAGTTGCAGTATAATTCGCTATGGCTACTAATGAAGGAGTAACAATTAAAAACCAGATTCCTGCAAATTGTTGTAACAAGTGCATCTGCAACTAATGAAAATAATAAAAGATACAACGTTGGACAATTGAAAACAAAACCCCAACAATAGAAAATCTTTACTTTTCTATCTTTGCTGTGCAAACGAATGCGAGTAGGTCTGTAAGTAGAACTGCCGAACACAATAATTTTAAAAGAGGAGAAAGCTCTTCAAGTGGAAGGTCTAAAGGTTACAAATCCTCTAGTGTCAGTTTTTAAAAGGAACCAAATATTGCAGGCTATAGTTCTGTAGAGGCGAAAGCTTCTAGAAATTCCTTCTGGATCTAGAAATCACACTCTATAAAAAGCTACATAGTCCTAAAAATAAAAACGGCACACCGATCAAAAAATAAAAATAGCAATACAAATTTCAGGAATTCTATTGGCAAAGTATTTTCCACGTGAATCGTGAATTGATATGTTTTAGGGACCTACGCGCGAAACAATTTATTGATAAAATTTATGTACACTATTAGTAACTTTTAGGAAATCTAGATTTAATTTTAACGTATACTCTCTTTGAATGGTGTTAGTTTAGTTATATTCGTTTTTCTAGTGCTAAGCTTTAAGTAAATTTACTTTACTAGTCTTAATTAATTATGAATTTTTCTACTTGCATATGTTCCTCGCAATTGCACTAAAAAATTACTTTCTTCTATACTAAAAATGAACACAACTGTTCTTCCTTGTACAAACTCCAAACTTTTCTGTTTTAATTTCAATTTCAGAAATATTCAGGATTTTCAATGATTCTAATATTACTATTGACTTAAAACCAACATAGGTTGCTTGTACAATGCCAGGTCAGTCTTATATTTCTAATATGTATATATGTTTTGTGGAGTGTAAATCAAAGTACAGATACGGAAGAAGGAACTATAATAAACACGCTAAGCCAATGTACCGATTTTATTGAATAATAAACTATTCCACCATAACGTGTATACACTTAGTACCATGATACTGCAATGCAAGACGTTCCAAAGCCCATCGGATCTGTTCAATACGGACACAAACTAAATTATACAATTTACAGCTCTCCTCACTAAAAATGATGATATTCTGGAGAACGTGCCAATGAATAAGGAAGCATTTGATTATTTACAGATTTCCCTTCCGTATCCGAGTTCAACGGATTTTATTACATACACAAGTGTCTATTTTAGGCTGGATATAGGTACGCAAAGAGTTGCCTGCTTTATGATCTATTCCAGAATGCTATATAGATAAACAGTTTAATCACTTGAGGTACATTGTGAAGTGAAAATAAATAAATGAACGTATTGCTGGCTGGAGGAAATTGAAAGTATTTTGTGGTGTTTGGCGGTGATAATGAGTAGAAATAATGCCATACGTAGTGTCGATAAAACATAGAATTGTCACTTTGGAAATTCACCTAGCACATGACTTGAAAATCGGGAACGTTATAGTTGAATCTTTCTTATACGTCTGAAGAAGTAAGGCATTTTTTTTACGTGAAGTGAAAGTTATATATAAAGTGGAAAAGTTCTCGTTCTTGTCAAGCACATCATTGTGTCTTAGATGAATTCTTCACAATCTCGTCTTTTTCAATAGATCTTAATACTACATTTAAAATAACGCTTAAAATAATAGGCCACAAAATTGCAACTAGAAATTTTCAAATGCATGAGTTTTTGGCGCCCGTTTTATCAATTGATCTTTCAATCTGATCAAGTCAACTAATTAATAAAAGCATATTTTAATGGTATCCCATCTCGTATCCTCTCCATCTCCAATAAAATCTAAAATAAAAATAACGTTCGGTTGGCGATGTGGCTACGTCAAAGCACGCGTCATAGCCTCCCTGATACTACACATGTTTTCGATCGTGCACAACGAAAATTTCATTTAGAGCGGGCAGCCAAGAGCAAACGGCAAACAGAACAGATCAAGGAAAGTCACAAAATCTGGCTGTTTTCGCAACGAAAGTGTTTCCTGGAAAACGTCCAAAAAAGATTAATAATTTTTGGTCAAGGAACATACGTACGATCAGTCTATCTATCCGAAAGGAGAATACAGAATACGCCCCACCGAAACACCACACTACTATTACGATCTCGTTGAGTACGAAACTTGATCGAAGGAAAATAATTGAATCTTGTGTAGTTTTCTCAACGGAACTGTGTGGAATGCCATGGAAGTGAGAAAATCTTATTTTTCATGTGTTTTCCACCCACACCCGACACTTTATAAATGGATGCATTTTCACAGAAGGCAACTTACAGAGATTTTCGTTTTTTCGGGCTCTTTGGATTTAATTATAGACGCGTGGCATAATTCATGCGGGAAAATCTTTTTGTGACTATTTTCGGATTTGTTACTTTAGGCTACGGCGGAAGAAACATTTAGTGGCGCCCCCATCTCTCACGTCCCTCAAATTAACATTACATGGAGTATTTGGAGCAGTGTCTGCTTCACGTAAGAACTACTGCATTCGATATAGTCCAGGTTGAAATGTTTATAGCCAATATTTATATACTTTATGTGCGGTACGGTACAGTGGGCACGCTGTGCTTGGTGTATTTCAAGAGATTTTGTTTACTGCAAGGTTCCTATTTTCTGGTCTAGTTCTTGGAATTATTCTGTAATCGATCAGAATGGGATGCTTTGTATGCGCGTTGTATAATTTTAGATTTTTCCACCTATGTGAAGAAAATTCTCTTGCATTTTGATAACATTGATGAACCTAAATGATCACTAACGAATATTTCTTGGCCCTGTAGTATCTCTAGCTGTTTATTAGAATAAAATATAATAAATAAATAAAACTTTAGATTGCCATTTCAGCAATGACACACATGAGATTTGCAATATGTTCGCGCAACATTTTTTGAGAATGTGTTTCACCCTTCTGATTTTGAGCCAGAATGTTAATAATTTTACACACATTGACAGCCATTTGAGTCCAGCTGGTATATCTCCGTTTATCTCTGTTGAGTGATGATATTATTATTGCCCATATCAAGGGGCTGGCTTTTGATTTCACTTCAGGTCCTGATGGAGTACCTCCAGCAGTGATAAAATCATGTTCTGATACTTTGGTGGTCCCTTTACCTCCTTCATTGTACCTATCCATAACAGAAACGATAGGAGTGTGATTTCTAATTATAAATCGATAGCAAAGTTGTTCTGCATTCCGAAACTGATATCCCCGCATTGCAACGCTATTCTCTCTACCAATCTGTCACATTCGGTCATTATGCTGAAATTACAGAGGCTTGGTTTTCCTACCTTACTGTTAAATTGGTTCCATTCGTATCTATCTGATAGAAGCTATCAGGTGTTTTTCCATGGTACCCTGTTCAGGGTCATAGAGGCTACGTCTGTGATGCCTCAGGCTAATCATCATGGTCCTCTTATTTTTGTCCATTCCTGTCCTCCCGCCCTACCACGAGCGGCTTAATCTTGTTGTGATCTCCTTGGAAAAGCGACGCAAGGTCTTTATTCACCAGCTATTGAACTCAAACTCGATGGTCTGGAGCTGCAAGACTTAGGACTAATAGCCGTAATTTGAGGGGTGTTCCCCTTTTGCATATTAACTCTTCCAGAACTATCTATAGTAAGCATGACCCTATTAACCGCATGTATTTAGCAGTTAATTGCGCTGGGGAATACTTCGACTTGAATGTGCCCAAGAGGGTGCTAAAGGGTCGCCTGTTTCTTGCCTTGTTACGAAGAATCGTAACACTACATTAACATTGTTCACATTAATAAATTAACATTGTTTGTTGACATTACTGACATCTTTTTAGTTTCTCTTCTTTGGTTAACCTCACTAATAGTTATATGTCTTACATGCTTATCGGGGAGCCTAATCTTAACACATTTCTTTGAAATGTGTGAACGCTTGGTGCGTAGATAATTAAATAATTCTTGGCTCTTCGCTGAGAAGTGCGCTTTCTAGGTTAGAAGGGAAACTCAATATACGTAATATAAAACTTTCGTATATGCATAACGAAAGTTACATGTATTGCTATTATTTTATTCACAGTTAATTAAGTATTAATCAAGAAAAAATAAAAAGTGGTAAAATTTTGTCCTAAAATAGCTCCAGATCAATTATTATACATACCTGTCTTTATGTTTGAAGGTCTGGACCGAATAGTGATCATTTATATTCGACTTTACTCTTTGGTATTAATGGCTACTAATTACTTTTTTTAAGGTATTGCCTCAGGGGACAACCCTATAATCCACACAGCACTAGTTCAAGGCAGAAGTGTATTTGGTAAGGTAGGTCAACCCACCCAACTGGCAATTCCGGCCAGCTATATATACTATACTTGTATAGCTGCCCTGCCTAAGCTCAGGGGACACTATGATGCACACAGCACAAATTAGTTGAGAGAAAATTAGCGAAGAGGAAGATTGGAAAATTAACCTGACAAATGTTGCAAGTCAGCCACAATTTTTTGGCATGAAAGTACTGTGCAACATCCCAGTAATATCGCAAGTATAGTTCTCGTCAGTAAGAATTGCATTAATCACTTATACCCAGATATATCGCCGCGCCTTGTGCAGCATTTGATCCCACGCTAACAGAGACGAAAATCTGCAGACTTGCGCCTCAGCCCACTCAGCCACCGGCATGGGGATTGGGATTGATACGAACCGAGCCATCCTTGCAGGGCAGTTCATCCGAACGCCTTGAGCTATTGAAGAGCTTCTTTGTGCTTGTTCACTGTTTATTCAGTTCCCTGTTCCACCAAGGCATATTTTGTTTAGTCTCTCTTCATTTGATATGACAATTGGATTTGTACGAAATAGTTATCAAGTCTTTAAGCTACATCGAGATAAGTCCTAGGTCAGGTCGTGACTCCATCGAGCTGAGATTTAGTTCGTCTAAATGCAATCTAATGAGTCCGCAATAGGAACTCTAGTCTTTTTGTTGGAGAACTCTTATTTCCAAGATTTTGATGTCAAATCTAATATATATCTATAAAAATAATATATACCTCTTTTGAAACCAATATTTCGGCACTGATAACGTTAATCACAAATAAGACAACGAGTGTCGGTCTTTGTTAGAGTGTTGCTTGGATTCAGCCTGAACATTTTCTTTTGAATGACTATTCCCCGGCTCATTAAAAATGAAGCTGACTATTAAGGTTGTACCCCGGATTCTACTGTGGAGGATATTTCCATCCTTTACGCCCTAAGACTGGCTCCCTCTAAAGACCTCAAATTCTTCGCAACCTGTGTGAGGCACTCCGAGGAGGCTACTCCGTTGGGAGAAGCTTGTCCACTTTGGCTTTTCCTTTGCGGTAGGTACTGATTGTTCTCCATTTTGATCTCAGAAGCGCTACAGGGCGATTCCTCCTGAGTTTTTGCTTGAAGGGCTTCATGACCAATTCACTAGTCTCTTCAAAGCTGTGTCACTCTTTAATTAGTCATCGAAGACGCTTCTTAGCCGCACCGCACAAACGAATCCGAGCATTGTCACTAATAACCTCATCAGACACTGGTGAGATCTTGAGGAATACTAGGTAACTCCTCTTCAAGACACTCCGCCGGCATATTGTGAGGCACATTAGCAACTTCTTTGGTTGTTGGAATGTCATCCTCAGCAAATTTTTCTTGTTGATTTTATTTTGGCCCCACGATTAAAAGGGAAAGACAGTCATCCACGGCAGAGTCCTAAATTACCGCGGAAAAGCTAATTTACACCGCAGGACCCCTGGTATCCGGTGTTTGTATACTAGAGACTGAGCTCATCCAGCCACGCAGATTGTCGGCGTATGCTGTTCAACGCTGATCTCGGGGGATGTTTGGTACCTCTTATTACTTGTTCGAGACTGCCCTGTTAGCAGCAGGCGAATCGTACAGAATTTTTCACTATTCACCACCCACTCGGTAGCTAACATCCAAGTCCCGAAAGCTGCAGGTCTTAACTAGATATCCTAACTCTTTTATTTCCTATTGTTCGAAATTAGTCAAAAAAAACCTATACTTTATGACAAAATTTTAGAAAAACAATGCGAAAAGCTTGCTAGTACGGCACAAAGGCGTCTACTACACCTGGTCATAGTGACAGCATAATACTATACTAGAATTGTCGTTATAAAATCAGCGAAATTGTCTGTCATAAAAATTTTGTGGGTGGAATCCAAGGAAGCTAATTTTCTTAATCAAATTCAGGAAAATTTTAAAAATATATTCGGAGTAAAAACGTCCATTCAGACGTGCTATTTGCAGGTAAAATAGGAGCAAGTGTAAGAAATTCAGCCCATTTCACTATTTTGATTGAAACAACATGAGTTGGCCCCGTAAGGTTAAATCTTATCCAGTAAAAATCCCGAAACCAACATGAACCAGCCCATAAACATTCTTCGCGCCCCCATAAAAATACCAAGTATCGGGCGTGGTTTATACATTTCGTACTCCGTTTGTATGGACTTGTGAAATATTGTAAAATGGAAAGAAATGAAATGAAAATTTAATTTTAGATTGGTGCTAAGCACAAATCGATATTCCACCCAACTTAGATCGACACATGAACACTATCAATGAGATCGGAATGCGATTGTATCTCAAGCAAAAAGAAAACTTGAATCCGTCCAAGGTGACTTAATACTTTGTTACAAGTGCAAACCAAATTAAAATTGCGCAATAATCAAATTTCCACTGTTTATTTAAAAATTGAAATGGAAATATTCACGTATACGAAAACTAACATATTTAGCAGATCTAGCAAATTCCGGTTCGATTGGACGACTCTGCTGATGGCTAGTTTGATTTTCACTCGATTTTCCTGTGGCTTTAGGAGATTTTCGTGTTCTTTTCGAATGAAGTAAGACGGACGTAGTTTGAGAAATTGGAAACTATCCATTTTCTGTCAACAGGAAGATAATTTTTAGAATATTATTCATTTGTTTAGATTGAATTTGGATAAAAATTGAATAACTGGATGTCTATTGTAGTTGTAGTCATTAGTCATTCACAAATAGGACATGTGCCTGTTTATTTATGGTTACATGGTCATAAGTTTGAGAGATAATAAAGTCTTCCTACGCTGGTTACATTTTAATAGGTCCGGCATTCTAAAAATACTTGCATCGTTGGTGTAGTATAAGTTAGATAAACAGGAAATTCTGTAGGCTTCTTCAATGAAATTTATACATGTATTTTTTTTGTATCCAAACAGGATTGAAGACTTTTTTGTAGGATTTATTCACAAATAACTTTTTTCTCTCTTTAATGCGTTCTTTGCCTATCATTTCTTACAAATATCATCTAACCTATAAAATAACTTTTAGGATATTTTTAGTAAGTGATTGATAATTGATGGTCTGCATGAGAAGACTTAAATATAACAAAGTGACCGAGCCATCTAAATATGTAAGTTTATGGTTCATCCTCTCCAAAAACGAAACGAACCGATCTTAACAATAGACACCCTCTTATTGTCCTATTGAATTTAATAACTAATAAAAGGAGGTAGCATTATTCTTTGGAATACTCTAATGAACTGATGAAGAAACGAGAATGTCGCTTGAAACGTTTTCAGAAAATTCATCGCAATTTCTACCTACATGGGTGCAAAATTTACCATGAAATTCCTCTGATAAGTGTAGCATATATTTTAAGGTATTTTTAAGGTATTTTTTAAGGTAAGCTCAGGTGACAACCCTATGATGCACACAGTACAGCTTAGTCGGAAGGAAATTAGGGAAAGGAAAATTTGGGAAATTTTAACCTGACAAATGTTGAGAGTGAGCCACAATTTTTGGCACGAATTTTTACTGTGCAACATCCCACTGGCTTCACAAGTACAAAACTTGTCAGTAAAATTGCCTCAATCACTGGTACCCAGAAAAATCACTGTGTCCTGTGTGGGATTCGAATCCACGCCAACAGGGAAGAAACTCTGCAGGCGTGCGCCTCAACCCTCTCGACCACCGGTGTGGGTCTTTTATTACACAAGGTGTGTCAAAACGCTTCGAACGCACTGTAGATCTTATGGAGGATATTTCACCAGCTGACAGGAGAGATTCTTTGTTCCAGCATTAGTACACTCCGACATATTGCGGCATCCACGTTCGAAGGTGTCTGAATAGAGATCATATGCTAACAGGTGGATAGATCGTAGTGACACTATTTCTTAGTCAGCCCGATCATCTTATCTACATCTCATCGACTTTTTCCTTTGGGGTCATTTAAAGAAAAAATTTATTTCAAAGAAGTGGAAAACACAGAAGACTTGCAAAAGGAAGATTCACGATGCAGTGCAAGAACTACTTGAAAATCCTCAACTCATGCAAAAAATATAAATGTTACCTTGATGTGGGTATATGGGCGACATTTTGAGGATTTCTACAAGAAATTTTTTTTCTACAAGAAAAATTTTAAGAATGTTTACTACACCAAACACATATATGTTTTTTATGTTTGTACTTTTTAATCTGATATTCTCCAAATATCGTGCACATTCCTTCCTACAAATGAAAGTAAGTGAAAGTCATTTAAATAAGGAAATTATACCTTTATATAATATAATAGTACGACATAGTGATGTCGAAACTGATACGAGGGAAACAAACTCTCACTTCTTAGGTTCTTTTTATTTTATTGCGTATAAATACGAACAACTGATAGTAACTTATTTTAAAGGTTCCAATGGTCACCACCCTCCGCAGACTCGAGCCCTGAAAGAAGATATAATAATTTGTGAGTACTGGTATACCCAGTAGGTCTTTCCCCCCAGGGAAAGGCGGGACTTAATAATATCAACACTCTCCTCGCACATTCACATGATCACACCCTTAACCTTACACTCATTCAACATCCAAACATTGGCAACGAGTGCCCTGGCAACATATGCCCACTCTCATTTTGGCGACAGATGCCCTGGCAACAAATGCGTCAAACATTGGCGACGAATGCCCTGGCAACATATACTCACTCTCATTTTGGCGACAGACGCCCTGGCAACATATGCCCACTTGCATCATTCGAGGACGAGCAATATCGTTCAACACTGATCACACATCTATCTTTAATTATTACGAATCCTAGCTATCAAAATTTACTAACTAAGGCCTACCTCAGTCTTGATTATTCCACAAACGAATTCCTTTTCTTATCTTGCTGAACTACACTTGCACACTTCACTGTTATTTTTCAACTGTTTCAGTGCGTGAATTTCAGCCAGAACCTAACCTCGGTTTCAGGCAACTTCTTCTCGATTTTAGTAAGGAATAATTCTCTGTCGCCTGCTGTTTGTTCAGATGACCCGGGTACAGCCAAGATTTACAACCCTTGCTGTCTACTCTGCGTGCAAAGGATACGCGATGCATCTCAATTAAGTCCCTGTCTAGACATCCTCAGTTTAAAACTATCTCATCTAACTGCCTAAGTAAAAGTTTCCCTATGCTCAATTTGTACCCTCATTAGGTTTTCCTGTGTTTTTCCCTTCAATCTATTTCGGTTACTTACTTGGATGTAACATATATATTTTGCAAGTAATGAACTTGCCTACTCCAATGTCCTTCGAATTGTGCCATAGTTCTTTAGTAGGAAAACTCAGAAGTTTCAGGTGGATGCACTGATATTCCTTCTGTAAGATGAGAAAATGCCGAAAGTCCTAACAGCTAAACTTCCCAATAGCCTAGCTAGGCTGAAAACATCCCATGTATATAACGGGCATAACATGATTATGTAGAATTTTATAGCAGTCCCAATGTCTACCTATTTGAAAGTCTTTTTAGAATGGCGCTGCAGGATGTAAATTCATGTAAATCACGGATAAAGAGAATCAAAGACATATGTATCCTCTTTTTAATGGTACATACTTATCAAAAATATATTTAATTAAATATTCAGAGTAGCATACCTTGCCATTAACCAGAGGGGAGGAGAGGGTAAATTCTTTACCATTCAGGTAAAAAGGCTTCCAGGATTAGATCGTCATAATTAATGGATTTGAAATCAGGATAACAGGGCACATTTTCCGCGTGGCCAGATTACGTTAAATGATAAGTTAGGAATAGGAAACGTAGGCGTCGCAATTTGATCAACAAGAAATACAAGTCCAAGATTCTCAACAATAAATAAATCCAGAAAAAAGGAAGAATTTTCGGTGAAGTGTGTTAGAAGCGAATTGACAATAGATAAATCAACGGAATGCACGGAGTCGATACATTTAACAGTCCTGGAACTATTTAGCAAGTCGGTGTTAAAGCTTTCGTACAAGGTAAAGTGAACGTATTATGTTCAATATCTGCTAAAAGATTTCCTAGATTAGATGTTGTAAACATCTGAAATTAATGATAATTTCCAAAAAAATATATATATTCAACGTCAGTATTGTGGTTAGTTTGTGTCCTAGCTGAATCTGTAGTGGCCCTCAAACATTGTAAAACGACCATTCCGAAAAGACCGAAACTTTTGCATTGTGATGATTTAAAAATAAAAAGCAATTGGCTGAAAGGCCTGTCATACATGGGACGTTTTTAGCCTCGGCTGTTAGATAGTTAAGTTGTTGGGAGACTTAGGCCTGTCATACATGGAATGTTTTACATGGAATGTTTTCACCCTCTGATGTTGGAAGGTTGAGCTGTTAGAAGGCTTGCGGCGTTTTCTAATCTTACATAAGAGTATCAATATATCCATCTGAAATTCCAAATCTTCTGAAGTTGTACTTCTCAACAGCCTGAGGCTGAGGAAGGCTGCTAACATCCCATGTATGATGGGCCAAATAGCTGCAGTATCTCCTAGAACCATTTTGAAGGTCCTGAATGCGCATTTGAACATGTTAAAGATAATGCGTAAAATGGATGCTAAGAAATTTCTCGTCGTTTCAGAAACAGCAGTGCTTCGAGTGTTCACGCGAATTTTTATACTAAAATACATCTCTAGAGACAACAATAATGAAGTTTTATATTGGGTTGTGACTGGAGATGAAACTTAGGTTCAGCATTAAGGCCCTGAGTTAAATCAAAAGCCTGTGCTGTGGCACAAAAAGGATACCCCACTTCCCAAGAAATTTAAAGTGTTGGAATCGGCTGGGAAATTGATGGCAATCCTTTTTTGCGGATGGTTTTTGTGGCGAGGGGAAAGTTCATGTCCACTACCGTTGACATCATGAGGAATGCTCTCCGAGTGGTGGAAGGGTGGTGTGCGGAACAGGGCCTCACTATCAACGCGAACAAGACAGAAACTATAGTCTTCACTAGG
>QYTT01081634.1:0-14594 GCA_006980735.1 Dasypogon diadema
ACCATTGGCAGTTAACTAAAATTGCAAAATTAACACACAAAAAAAACTGCATTTTTACGCCGTTTATTTTCTGTTACGCGGTATTTCAACCCATTTTGCTTAACGCGATTGCCAGACATATATATATATCAATACCAGTTATATTTATACATACATGCTCTCCACCAAGAATTCTTAACTTTTCGCGACGAGCTTCCTTTCCGCCGATATGCTTGCTGTAAACGAAAAGCCGCGCCAAAAGGACATTCCACACATTGCGCACGACAGCAAGGATTTGGCGAGCATTCACCGCATAGAAAGGCACTAGATGTAAAACAATTGTGCACATTTTTCATGACAGATTTTCCAACATTCTCCCCATTATGAAGGGCAATGAGCGTAATTGCGATCCAAATTACTCGAGCTGATTACAATATATATCTGTTCATATAGTAAAATATTTGTCTCACATATAAATAAAATCTTGCGTGGATTTATGGAAATTGTCCTTACAAGTTACACACCTTCAACAGTTTACGACCAATTTCTCAGATAATTTGAGCGAATAGATGCCATAGCTTTTCCGGGAATTGGAACACCGACCTCACATTAAATATAAATTACGTCTCCACAATTCCTTTCTCGCAAACAAACTTAAAAACTATTATTCACAAAGCTTTTACTTCTAATTGCGAAATTTTGTATTGCTAACTCCTCTTATACTTTCACGAGCATATGAAAATATGGAAAACTTAAATGGAGAAAAATGCGACTCTCACGGTCATATCTTTCTCAAAAAGAATTTAACTTAGAAGAGGAATATGTATGTAGAAAACAGTCGGAAAATTCTTGAGAAAAGGGATTTTTTTATACTTCAAAAAAGCAAACATTAAAAATGAAATAATTTTCCTACATTTATTTAAATGTACAAGTGCATCAAGATTTTGATTTCTGTAATTGTACTACAGAATCCAGGAACCATTCTTGAAATATCTTTAGCAATTTAACTAATTACCTTTTGCTTTAGATTGGGGTTATTTGCATACTTCTTGAAGGGTTTGAAATGCTGACTCAGATTTGCTATAAGGGCACAAAATATTGAAGGGTCTCTTAATCAAAACCTATGATAGGGAACCCTACAGAAATTCAGGGAATTTCAAACAAAAAATAATTGATTCTTAATGGAGAGCTGTAATAGTCCCATGAGGTTTAGATCTCTTCAATTTCATAAATTGGTAAAATTGTTTAATATCCTGGCTATTCAATACACTTCCATGACCCAATTTAGAACGTAAGCGGATACGGACAGCATACCAGGGTCAAGCAAATACAATTTGGGTTGAGGACCCTCAATTTGAAATGAATATGTACATAAAGGCAGCCCACGTAATTTATCCACCCACCTAGAAAAGATGTCTTTGGGTGTAGTATTTTGAAGGGGAATAAATTACTATGGAAATGGGATCTTATTAGTATTTGCGGTTTCAGTAAGCTCGTAGTTACGCGCAGAATGTTCTTATTCAGATAATAAATGGGCTCAGCTTTGTAGGTCGATATTAAAAAGTACACGAGAAATGATTACTTTGGGGATTACACGATATTTTACAGAGTTTTGAATTTCATGTATAGTCACAAGGCAACCAAAGCAAAATATTTCCTTAATTAAACTGAAGTATGAAAGCATAAATCCATTTTGGCCTCCTTCTGAAATTCTATACCTACGATGACATGTATTTATGTATCCAAGGAACGGCGTTTATGTCCTCAAATATCTTTCAGGCAATAATCGCCGTCCGCTTTATCTTACTAACCGGAGCTAAACAGACTTTTGTAAGAGAAATTATATTTCTGAACTGTGTAAACATTCTATTGATTTTGCCAAAAATACTCATGAGGAGTGCTTTCGGCAGCGGATCTTTATGATGTGGCTGAAGGAGACACTCCCAGGCAGGTGTATTAAAGCCCATTTCACTTTCATCATTAAATAATTATAATCCTCACTGGAATGGAAAATCTAATCCGGATAATCTGACTTAGAGCACCAGGAAGTGAACGTGCGCGTCAGTAACTTCAATTTAAATGAGTTTTATGTGTGTATTATTTTAAAAGGATATCATTTCCCTTTCTTTCTCGGAAGAGGTAGCACTTATGTGTACAATGGTGTTTAAGATTATTTATGGATAGTTAGAAAGGAAGAAATTTTAATATAAATTATTCGTAATGTGTAATTTAATTCTCATTTTACATTTTACTACTCAAAATACTCAAAAGTAAAATTTTATCGCAAAATTTAATAGAAAATATTTTATTAAAAAAAAACATCTTTATTTCTCAGTGTTCAATATTTGTTCCCCTGTTTGATTACATCTTTGTGGACTTTCCGGCCTTCTTTCCTTGCAAATATCTCTCGAATGCTTTTGATAAGAGTTTTAAAAATTTTTCCATTGAGAAATTTTCATAGGGCGGGAAAAATGACAATCTAGTGGTGTCAACTCCTGAAGGCGATTAATTCGGTAACTATATGCTCCCGTCCAAGTCAAGTGTAATCGTGGAAAGCGTTGTCGATGGTTTTCAAATAAGATGAACGAAGGCATTACGAAACGCGAATTTCTTTTCAGGCGCTGCTCGAAACAAGGTGACTTTGGCACGTAATTCTAAATATTAGTATTATAGCACTGAATTTGACACCAACCTTCATTCCAAAATTCTTTGGCGCAACTTGAAACGCATTGGTGGTTCTTGTTCCTGTACCTATAACCCTGTCAAGTTAAATTTCTTTTTCTATTCCTGAGATGGCACAGCAAGGTTGTTCGTGTTAACTGTGCATCTTTACCAAAATGTACGAAAAGGGCCTAGCGACAAGAACTTAAAGCACAGGCTCATATCAATTTTCACAAAATGTGTCTATCTATTGTTCGGAATATGTCGCCAATAGTTTGACTAGCAGAAATGGTGAATAGAGACAATGATAAGGGTTCAACATGCTTTTTTCTTTTTTTTATGTTACACCATTTTGATTGAAGTGAAACTTGAGGTGATGAAGAAGGACAGAACTTATTATTTTTTAGTAATTATTGGAAAGTGTTTACTCTAAAACTACATCGAAAAATTGATGAATCCATTAATGTTTAATGATGTTTTAATAGTTCCAAGTGTTTGTGTGTCTCTCAAATACGCATGACGCAACTCGCCATGATGCCTTATCACTATGAAATGAAGTGATTCAGGTTTTTCATCCAATAATTGAGAACCATATCCTCCATATTATTAACACGTGCCTAACATCGTCTTTTCGTAAAGAGACACGCCATTTTACCATCTTGAGGATAAACACATATTGACTCCTTGGCAATGGAGTTTTCGGCCCGGAAATAACTGTGAAACCGTTGTTCTTAAGGTATCTGTTGGTCAGCACACTGTTTTAAATGATATGGATCAATAAAATCATAGTTTTAGCCTATCAGCTACAGCGTTAAATAGAGTATCTATTAGATCCACATCAGCAGGTTATGGTGGTGAATGCCCCCACCTACACTCTGCCAAAGAAGTGCGGTGTTCCTCAAGGATCAATACTTGGCCCTCTGTTATTTAGCTTTTTTATTAATAATCTACCAAAAGTGGTTAAATCTACACTCACATTTATTTATACTCTTGTAAGCGAAACTAAATATTTTTTTCTGTTTTGTTTAAATAATTTTACTTAACAAACCTAAAGAAACTGAAAAAATAATTGAGGAGATTTTTAACATTCCTCTTAAATTAAAATAACTCTTAAGTAAAATCATAAAACGTCCAATCATAACTCCTGCCGTAGTATGTAAATCTATGACATGGACTGAACACACGGAAAACCCCTGTCTCATGGGAACTATGGCAGGTATCCGAATAAAAATTTACCGCGGTGAAAATTAAAAAAAAAAATTAAAGAGGAACATTTTCTTCTAAAAAAATTAAATTAACCCTTTCCTTTCCTTTCGTCTCATTTTTCTGTAAAAGAATGTATCGCAGCGGTGTCTCAACTCGTGCCGTTAAGAGTATAAGAGACCTACGAGATTCTATAACGAAGCCTTTTGGTCATTCACACCATTATACAATCGAACTTTATGAAATTGTTGAAATTATAGAAAATTGTAAGAGTGTATCCCAGAAAAATCGATCGGCGCACTGATAATGATCACGTTGACTTGCTGCATTCCAAGCACTTTCTTTATTTCATCTAGAAATACATTTTCTATTCAGGTCTGCACCTTTCAAAAATTTTTCCAAATCAACTTCACTTCAAAATTTAATTTTGAACATGTCTGCTTTGACAAAATGAAATATTTTGCTTCAAGTATACAAAATATTCGTGTATAATTGTATGCACTAAAACAAAATTTGTTGAGTGAAATTTCAAAGACCAAAAACAGATAGAATTATCATAATTAAAGTGAATTATCATAAAAAAAGATATACAATCTTACAAAGTTCTAGTGTACCCCTCTTTACAAACATCGACCAACAGGTGTGTCCTTTTAATTAGATTTAGTTTAAGGTGGGTTAAACCTCCTCTTGCAAGAACTAACATTCCTTCGTTAAGTAACTTATCAGAATATATTAATTTAGTATACCTACCCTGCAAACTATGAAGAGATACTTTACTAGTGAGGGAATATTTAATGATACTGCTGAACATAAATTTAATTTCATACATCACCTTTCGCAATTACTTCTTTGAGTAATTAATCCTTTAGGATACTCCAAACGTGTTTTCACTTAATTCAAAGCCGAAGCATTACCTTCTGTTTACATATCATTAGGTGCCAAAGAACGTAAGCTACGTAGCGAGCAAGTAGTGTAAGGAGTTCATTCCTTTATAAAATAAAGCATAAATTTAGGAATAACATTATAATGCAATAAATGTTAAGCAAAAATAGTAAAGAAGCATTAAGCCATTAATCCAACCGTCGTCACAGCAATAACGACCTAGTTTACCATCCATCAAAGAATCTGACATACTTTTTCTTGTGATTATTACAAAATTATTGGCGCAATACACGCACACTTGAGATTACATTAACCTGTTGGCTGGAATATTGGTAATCAATTTCGTTGACATGAAATATTCTAATGCCATCAACTTTAAGCTTTACCATTATTTCGCTAAAGCGAAAAATCTTTCCACCATTAAGAGTTGAGTACATGTTTGCCATGACATGCAGTGCAGGGAGGTCTTCTTTTACATCGCCCGGGTTTTCATTTAGGGTAACCTAAATGGCTGAGTCTCCACTACGCCTTCCCGACATCTCCGGCGATGATAACCACCGCGATGTCGTCGGCGTACCTAACCAGGGGAGACCCCTCCGGCATCTCCACGCATATCCTATGTGTAGTTCCATATGTCGGGACCCAAAATGGAGCCCTTACAGTGAGCTTGGATATATTACGTATCCCTTAAGAGCTCTAATTTCTGATTTTGTAGGAGCCAAACAAAATTATAATTTTCCGGAACAGTGGATATATTTAAGTATTAGAAGGCAAAAAGTTCTATTCTTCATATCTCTTGATTGCATTAGAATTCAGGATTTGAGGAATTTTGACACACCTCAGAACCTATTTTAATTTCCGAGAAAAGTGATGAAAAGTAAAGATTCTGATATGGTATACCGATGGATTTGGGACGAGTGGAAAAGTTGTTAAAGATTACCAACTTCTTTCAGGCATAAGTTCATATTTTTGAATTCACAAGCATAAGTTACTTTTGCAAGACACTTTGCAAGAAAGAATTTTATTTTTAAGCCGTATTAATTTTGTAGACTGATTAAAAATTGTATGCGGAGTTATATCATGGGAGAACACTACAAAATTTCCACACTGAGGATGAATTCTTAGAATAATATAAGTTACGTATCGAGTATAGTCAAAGTAATTCTTATCCAATTTGAATTAAATTTACTAACAGGTTATAGAATAATTTCATTAACAACCATCTGTCAGCGCTGCGCTGTTAGAAACTAGATATTTTGAGAAAATTTGTTATATTAGCTTAATATTTTTAGTGTTTAGAGCTATACATCACAAAATTCCTTCCACAAAATATTAATGTTAACGACGGCATTGCTCGTGTCATTAACCGTTTGAGTGCGGCGTATAACAGTTTTGTTCGTGAAACAAGCGCTATCGCGCTCCTCAGCACTCAAACGGTTAATTTTTACCATTTATGGGTGCGGAGTATAACAGTTTTGTTCGTGAAACAACCGCCATGCGCTCCTCAGCACTCAAACAGACTTAGAGCCGATTCCAATCCAAGTCTTCGTCTTCATCTCGTTATACACAATTTGTGATGTCCGACCGAAACCACTTGGAGCTTGGCTAGTTTGTATAACACTTCGTCAAGTTAGCCTTTGAGTTGGCTTCATGCAAATTATGAATATCTTGTATTCAAGAAAACGTATAATCTTTTGCATTATTTTTGATTTAGCATAAGCTAATAGCTTTTACAATTAAAATCAAATGATTCGAAACAAAAATAATGTGTAACTTCCATCAATTTCTGCCTCATCGGCGCATTAGTTTTAGCAATGAAAAGATGAACGAAATGTCAAAAATCAAATCAAAAATCAAAGCAAGCCAACTGGAACGAGCTTCGTTGATGCTCGCCTCGATCTGACGTCACTAATTGTTATAACGAGACGAACACGAAGACTTAAATTGGAATCGGTCCTTAAGATGCTTTCTCTCCTTAAAAGGGAAACTCATTATTATTAAAATGTACGTCGTTGATTGAATGTAGGTAAATCCATTTTCATCGATAAACCGTCTAGACACACAATATCCATGAATCTTAATTGAAGAGGTTAAATTTTTCCGTTACTAAAAACGCAATGTAAAACGTATTTCACAATTATTTGATACAAACCGTATTAACAAAATTCTTATCAAATCTTGATTAAAATACTGCTTCCATGTCGACGGACGAATTTCTGAGAGGTAGATAATGTTGGCTACTTCAGATAGTTATGTAAATAAACGAAATTGCGATTACGAGAGAGGAATAAATTTTTGGCCGTCGGTGAAATAGAGCTAATTTCGAATTCTGTGGGCATCGCTGCAATAGTGTCTATAATTAAATATTTTCTGAGAAATTATATTTCAGTTAGAATAGTATTTTGCTATCGATTTGGAATTGCATAAATTACACATATTTATAACTAAATATTGTACAATTTCTTTGAATAAAATTCACTCCGATCATAAAGTATTACGATTATGAATCTCAACTGGCATAAAAAGTTAATAACTTACTTAACTTAGTGATCCAGAGGAAATCATATCTGCTATAATCTATTTTTTCAAAAGTGATACGACAATACTGCTTTTGATATCAATTTATACCGGATGATTAGATTCTTAAACAAAGATATCTTGAAAGCGTTTGTTTTAAGAAGTTACACCGCCTTGAGATATTCAAGAAACCCATTTTTTTTGTTAGATTTCTTATTTATATTTTTAAGAATATTTTAAGGGTTTAAACATGTCAAAGTTCCAATTATTATTGAAGTTAACACAATTTAAAGTGAGCACGGCAGAGAGTATGCCCGCATCTCAGGTAAGAGGGGCTAGGTGCTAGCGGACAAAGTCGTTACAAAGAAGTCAAGAAGTTGAAAAGAGCAGCTCAAAAGGATTTAGGGGACATCCCCGCCATCAATAAAAGACTTCATGTATGGCCCAGGAATCACAAATTGAAGGTAATATAAAAAAAAAGAATATTTGATTGAAGCTGAATGGTTTACTTTTTCTTTGCGTTTTTCTCGAAATAACTTTTTTCAAACTGGCGGACAAAATGTCTCGAGATCTACTCAACCGATTTTGATGAAATTGTGGTATGAATTTCCATAAATTTATTCATAATATTTTCTAGGATGTAGCACAGGATTTTTTTGATTGGATGCCGCGATTATTTTTGATTAATTTTTAAAACTCAAAATTTTGGTAAAAATCAGTTTTTTTGAACCGCTGCCATTTCTATAAAAAATTTTAATAAAACTTCACCTATGCTACTCGAGTGTATTTGTGAGAAATAAAAATTATTTTATATATTTAATAGTCGCGCCAAAAAATTTTTATTTTTATATGTATTTATTTTTCCGATGATGTATGTAACCCCTTAAGGAGAGTAAACGTGGTTACGTTTGTATTTAAGGTCTAATAATGGCTCTTCGCTGGAAAAGTTTAATTTAAAAAGTACCTTACGTAGATCTGGTACTCATTTGCAAAATTGCATCAGATTTGACTGAAATACCACTTGCATGTTCTCGCTCCTGAAGTAGATCAGGCTCGAATAATATTTCGATCCGAATAAAATAAGATCAATTTCCAATTCCAATGCCAAGAGACAATACTTTGGTACTAAATTGAATGTTGAATTTAAACCTAGGGTTTTTTGGTATAATTTATGATGGCAGGCTTGGGTATATGGCACTGATAGTGTTCCCTGTTCGTTGAATTCAGATATGCTGAATTCTCTTTTTTTCTCATCCAACAAACCCGTGACAGCCGATAGCTAGCCGTCCTAGTTTGCATGACAATGAGATTTTAGGAAATAGCCAAGATTTATTATTAAGAGCTGAATACCGCAATTTGCTACCCGCAAGGTTCAGTACTTGATCCATTGCTGTTTAGCCTGTTTATTAATGACTTTCCACAGTGCAAAAATTCATATGATGTGATGATGTACAGCTGTACAAGTAGGAGGAAAAACAACAGATGTGTTACTGTGTGGACGTGATATACTAAGTTGATCACCTGTTCTTGAACTTCCGTTGCGTAATTAATAGAACAAAAGAATGACGCCACCAATAAGTGATATTGTGAAAGGACGGATTGCAGGATTTTTAGAATTTAATTATTCTCATTCCATGGTACAGAAAGAATTTAAAAAAAAATTGGTGAACATGTTTCGTTGAGTACAATTTCAAAGATTGGAAATAGTGCGAAGATAAGTGGTAAAAACTATAAAAAGAAAGGTGTGAAAGAAAATCGTTAAAGACGAAGTGGACTTTCTGAGCTAACAAGAGAAAACCCGCCGACTTTAAATTCTCTATCTGCTCGTTATAATTATATATTATATCTCTACTAATATAATTTGCTATATATAAAAAAGAAAAATGAATTCAAAACAGTCAAAAAACCATAGGTGCACTTTATATCTGCATCCACTATTGAAAAACGGTATATATATTCACTCATTCACCTAAACCTTTATAAAGCATGGTGCTATATGATTTATAAACTTATTGTAATTATTTTCCTTATCAAGACGAATTGCAGGTGTGACATATGCAATACTTTTACGATCGTTTTCTCTAAATTTGTTCATTAAAATATTTAATATTAGAAATGATGTCGCAGCGGAGCCTGTGGAGTTGTGTAGAAAAGTTTGTATTTGTATGCCCCCGTAGCGAAGCAACGGGTTAATACACAACTAAACGAGCCTTTACCACCTGACAACAGCACTTAATTCTTAAGTACTTTAATATCCTTGTATGTATCCAAGGGATTCAGCTTTAATAGGTTTATTGCTTAATATGAAATAATACTCCCTAGGTATGTATGGATTTCTTCTCGTTTTAAGTAAAAAATCCAAAAAATATTTAATTGGCCATAAGAGGCATTAACTAGAGTTGCGCAGGACAAAAAATAGGAATTCGAGAATTTTCTTTACCAGACATAACAACAAAATCACTGAAAGCAATAGAACACCCACATAATATTAAGCTTCGTTTTCAATACCACCGCCATTAGATGCATGCGTTCCAATGAAATTGGGGATAAAGAAATCGGAGGCAATTATTATTTCTTTAGGAGAAAAAAAAGAAAATTCCACTAAGTAGCCCACAGTAATATAAGAAAATAACTGAAATAACTCGAGGCGGTTATTGAATATTATGAATTTCAGAGAAAATATAACTTTGAAAGCAAAAAGAAGCTGTTCGTTTTTTTTAGAAGCTCTGAATCAATCGTGGATGGGATGATTTTGTAAGCAGAAATCACATCTGCATTCCTGCTTCAGGATTCCTCTGTAAATCAATAAATACTTAAAGAGTAAAGATCAGGGAAACAACACAAGGCCAGTGTTATTTTCATCCTGAACTTGAGTAACACACACATGAGAGGGAGCATCGTTTTTATCTGTGAAATGAAGCTTTAATGTAATCAACAGATGTCCGGTAGTCGGAAATGTGTTACGTAACGCTTATCAAGTCAACACTACCAAGAACCCTAAGTAGTGGCACGCAGAACTACACAGTCAAGATGCAAATTTAGACGTGTCGAGAAAAGTACGACAACTTCTTTTTAAGCTTATGACTTTGACCCTGAAATGTCTGAACAAATGTTTTAAATTTTTTTTAAACAGGAAAAGGGGAGGCAGACTCCACTTGCTGCTGAATACCCCCTGAAGGGTTTATCTGCACAATAAAATCTAAAAAATACATTAGGCCGCAAAATGCTCAGATTTCTCTTTTTTTCTGAGAAACTTAAAAGCTAAAAAAGTGTAACAAAACAAAACACCAAAAAATATCTTGTGGTCTCTTCGTGTAAAAGAAAAATTTTGGAAGGACTCTTTAAGGTTAGTGGATGTATCAACACTAGGTACAAACATTTAAAATTAGGTCGAAATGGCTATAGAAACGTACACAAAATTTTAATGATAACAAAAAGACAATTTGAGCAATGGAATAATATAAACTTTATAACTGTTAACATCTACATAATCAAAGAGACTTGAAATTAATTGATTGATTCGTGAGGCAGCTGTTCAAACCGCAGATAACTTTTTCCCAGGCATTCATAGATAACTTCGAGTAGATATTTATTCAGCTTTTAGCAAAGTAAAATTAAGCTAATCGTTTCAACATTGAGGCATTAAAAACAGATGAGATTTTACCGCTCGTAAATCTTTCAGAAGTCTGCAAGAATACCAATTCTGGGAATTGTGAAGAATCTCGGGAATTTGTTATGGAAATTCCGTAAGCAAAGCATTTAAGTTTATTTTCACTGAAGAGTATGATGAGAAATTATCTCGACAAGGATGTATTGCTTTTCAAATATTTCCGGGTTTAACAATATTTAAGTGTGAGGTATTAAAATAAGGATGACTAAGATTAAACCTATTGCAATAAAACTGAAAGTACATATTTCAAATTCTGTAGTCTCTGAATTAAATCGTAGGTATTGTTTTTGAAAATGTTGTCTTTGAACTTTTATACTCCTAGATAACTATAGTAAGATTCCCTGTGCACTTGCACAGAAGGCAAAGGAAACGATACTGAGGGCTTCATGAGGAAGGAGGAGGAGGTCCCTATTATATTTTGAATTACGGTTATAACAAATGTTAGCATTTCACCAGAAACTTTTAAGGGTCGGTTAAATCATTTATACATGTAACAATTTCCACCCGGCGTGCATTAGAATAGAAATTTAATTAATCTGCACGAGAGTACCTCTCAAAATGGAGCGTTTAGAATTTTAAGAGAAGTGAATTTCTATCAATTGCATTCTTTTGTCAAGTATAAGGTGGATATTATGTTAGCCATTTTTTACGTATAGCAAAAATTTAAACATTTTTCCAGTTGATTTCGAGGTCAATGGGAATTTTTTTAGGAATTTGTTCTAGCTTTTCTCTCTTGTTATATTTCCTCGATGCTTAAAAGTCAATTCGAGGGCAAAATTGCCAGTAGCGAAAAATTACGGCATGGTCTGTCTAAAAACTTCATATAAAAAAGGAGTGGTCGGTGGGAATACAGAACTTTCTTTGTATTTGGGTTTATGAGAGCAATCGGGAGAATTTTCGTAAAATGTGAGCGGAACTTTTAAACTCTTTTTATATTATTATGACCAACGGTATGATGGTGATGGTATGATGATGAGGCCGTCAATGCGCTCTTTCACTGTACACCCTCCACAAACAGATGTAAATGCAACAGATTCTCGTTCCCACACCATTCCCTACCATGAAAAACATACTACACTACAAATATATGTTAATGCTTTTCTCATCCCCTAAATTACAAGCGAATTACCAAGAAGAAGAGCAAAAACATTGAACTGTTTTTATGAATGCTTTAAGATTCGAAATTGGGCTTTTATACTTCGGCAACCCATGTACTGCTATCTTAAAGCGTTCATAAAAAAACAGTTCATATATTAGCGCTCAAGGCCAATTCATGGCTTGTAGTTTTGAAAGTTTTGATTAAGAAAATGGTGGCAAATATAATCCTTCGAAAGCCATCGTAGCCGAGGATGATGATAAATATCAAACAAGGTCATTTATATCAACAAGTACGAGACAAAGTGAAAGAAATATGATTAGTTTCCTTACTTTAGAATAAATAGAAAAAAAAATTATAGAAATCCGAAAAAAAATTATTTTAGCAAATGTTCTCCATCCTAAGTTTTCCACATAATCACTTTTTTATGTATTTCTTGCACCTTGGAAGTTTTTGCATTTTATGCATAAACCACGGCGTATCTATTTTCACCAACCTTCTGCCGCCTTGATTTTCTTGTCACTGTTGAATCGCTTGGTGCCTTGGTTCATCTTCAGCCAAAGGAATAAATAGAATTCGTTTGGGGCAAGGGTTGGAAAGTTACTGGACCGTTGATTTTGTAATGAAAAATCGGATCATCGGCCGCATCTGACAGTTGGACATGCCTAATAAAGGTATCTCTATTGTGTAGAGAGCACACTGACAAAGCTGATATCCCATAAAATCATTACAGCTTCCCAGCGAAGCCAAATGCAAAAACGTCACATGAGCGCGCAAAAGATCGTTTTTTTTAGATCAAAAACATATAGTTTAAGTTTAGCTTATAAAAATCAATTTACCTTAGCTTCTATAAGGGAGGCTATGTTTATTAAGTCCAAAGCATGTGGTCTAGTTGTCCTGCTTCTTAAATTTATTAGAATTTCACTACTATAATGGTTTTATCTTATGTTATATATCTTTAAAGTAATATTATAGAAACCTCATCCTTCCTCAAATCCTGGAAAATATGCAGAATTTTACCCATCCCGAAATAATCTAACCCAGTTGAATATGGTCCGATGTCAAGTTCTCTTTTTCAAAAGTGTTCGAGGGGATACGAACAGCTTTTTATGTGTATTGCTGAAAATGAGTTGTTATTTTCGCTTTAGTCAGGATTCCGCTCAAACACAGTTGTAGAACTACCCTGCTCAAGATTTCTGACGACATCTGAATTGCACTAGATAACGACGAATTGACCATAGTTGTCCTTGTTCTAGATTTATCCAAAGCCTTTAACATAAAGAAACGTCATCAGATTTTCTGTACCTTCGTTTGGTGTTACGTTCACGATCGGAATCCTCTTCCGATTAACAGTGGGATACCTCAAGGTTCCATCCTTGCGCCCACACTTATCTCATTATTTATAAACGATTTGCCATCTATTTGACATTGAGGTTCGATTCGCACGTATACTGACGACTTTCAGCTATATTTACCTTCCTGACTTGGTTTGGTTGAGTATGTCGTGACCCGAGTAAACGAGGACTTGGATACAGTCTCCAAATAGGCCGAAGGCAAGCACTTGATTCTAAATGTTTCCAAGTCAAATGCCATCTGTGTTTATAGCATATATCATGACAGCTCTTGCTTTTCGCCAATCTCATTAAATAGTTCAATTATTCCTTACAGTAACTCTGTCTGAGTTTGAACGATCATATAAACAGCATTGTTGGCAAGATCTATACAACTTTAGGTAAATTGTCTCCTTCTGCATCCTTTGTTGCTCAAAATACGCGTGTCTTACTAGTCAAGCCCCTTATCTTGGCTTTGGCAAGGGAACTTTCAACTTTTTTTAAATTTTACTTTGCTGTATTTTTTGATGTTTAAATTTCCTGCACAAATTTATAAGAATTAATAACTTAATTTTATAGTAGGATTAAATAAATAAATGATATTACTCTCTTCTGTTTCGCTAGGAAATACGTATACACAGTTTCGGTATTTCTAAGTAGAAAGACTAAACAATTTTTCAACGTTTTCATAATAAAGCAAAAGCTTTTGCTAAAAGTTTTGTAGGCAATAACAATAACGCCAACTGTAACAGAGCACATAAACCATTTAAATTTCCATTAAACACACAGAACTTTTCTCTTGAGTAAATATGAAAAGATGGAGCAATCAATTCTGTCTTGCATAATTAATTTTTAGGCTACATCTTTGTAGAGAATTCATTTTTCACAACCAGTAACAATAGATGCTTTCTGTGAGTTTATGGTATACCTACCTACCTAGCATAAAAGGTATTTTGGCCCAAGTCTCAAGAAAAAAAATAGAAAAGCTTTTTATAAAGTTAGGAATTTCTCGGAATTTCTTTACAAACCCAATTAAAACATTTTGGGAATGATAAATAATAAGCTCCGTAGCGCCGAGAAAATTTCCCACGCAAATATTGATTGCAATTTCGAGGAAAAGAAAATTAAAGCAAAATATAAAATCCCAATGAAGTGAACAGTATTAATATTTTAGTAATGTTTTGCATCATCTGCCTTTTATTCCGTTGGATTTTATTCCAAGAAAGTACCGAGGATTTTATTTTCGAAATACTAA
>QYTT01081635.1:0-13982 GCA_006980735.1 Dasypogon diadema
TAAATATGGGACCCAGCCCGAAATAATGTGGAAACCGGTTCCGGGTTGGTGTTCTTTACATTGGGAGGGAGGGGTTTTAATCCGTAGTCCAGCTGGAGTTTGGCTGGGAGTCCGACGCTACCTGAGGTGAGTGTCCGTGAATGGATTTTTCTCCTCCTAAAAAAGAAAAAATTCATCAGGGCCATTAAACCTAGAAATATTTGTTTTACGACTTGCCTTACCCAATTTTCCAGTTAACCAATTACCTATGAGTGGCTTAATAATTGGAGCATCAATCAGCTGCATGGTCGGCTTTTTCTCATACGCTTTAAGAATACGATTTTAAATAGAGCCTCTCTACAACTATCCTTTTTTCGACACGCCGTACTTACTTTCAGCAGGCCCCTCATTACACAAATTTTTACTAAGATTATTGGGTTATTCCACCGAAAACCAACAAATTTTTGAGTTATATATAAACGCAAATTTTTTGGAGATTTTGCTTATTTGTAGAGTTTCTATTCGTTCTTTTGCTTGTTTGTAATGTTATAATATTTGGAGAATTCCCGGATTTAGCAGTTCGAAGTAACTTTGAAAATTTATAACTCTTCACGATGTGTGAATTGTTACTGTCCCTTATTATAAACCCTACCTTTAACTTACTTTTTATACCCTAGATAAGGGATTGGCAAAACTGTCCCCGCGGGCACAAAAGCTTAAAGTCATACGATACACGTGCAAGTGATGCGTATTCACATAGTATAGACTGCTCTTCATTGTGTACAGTCAAGCTTTATAAGATCGCGTTCTGTTCCAATAGAAATTTCATTCTATCGGCAGGGTTATCACTTTGGCTCTATAGAACCATTTGTGGCTCTATATCAAAAAACTTTTAAAATTGTTTGTTTGGCTCTTTTTCCAGTTAAATGGCTCTTTTGCTTTCTTTCAACTTTATCTTGAATTTCAACTCGTTTTTTCCTAATTATTCACAAAGCAGAAGATTTTTTGCATTTACTCTTATAAAAATTCAACATGATTCAAAAACTGAAGATTTTTGAACTAATTCCTACCTCTTTAGAAGAATATATTTTTATATTTTGTATACGCATATGTATAATAAATATATATTTATATAATCGTGTTTGATTTGCCTCTTTTTTATCCGCATTGGCTCTTTTTCTCGGAAAATTTGTCTCGAAAATATTTTGTTGAGTAGCAACCCTGCGTATCAGCTGCTTTTCGTGCGGAACTCGTATATCCGAAGAAATTTTCTCTAGAGAGAGAGAGTGATGTATTGGAACTCTTATAAATGTGTGAGTTCAAGAGAAGAAAGTTCATTTTGCCCATCACTGTCCTTACATGTAGGGAATTATAGCTTTGAGCAAACATTTGTTACACGTAAAAATATTCATTATACACAGAGATATACTATATTGCCATTAATGGGGGAAGGAAAGAAATCGTTTAATAGATGTCCGTCTATCTGTATATAGATGCCGGTCTGTCTGTTCGTCTGTCTGCCTGCCCTTTGTGTGCTCTCCATCTGTTATCTCGAAAATGATTTAAGCTTATTAAAAATCAAAGACCAAATACGAAAGTGGTCCAATTTAGACAACTCCTTCATAGGGTTGCATATAAAATCGTGTTCCGAAAAATTGTATCGCATAAAAATATTTACAATATATACGTTTTTTTCACAAATGCCTATATAGTATACAAACTACATACAATATAAAGGGGTGGCGGAATATCCCAAAAAAGTAAAAGTTTCGGGTAACGTTCTCTGGACGGAAGTTGGAACACACCAAACGGAGATTTTGGCAGTGACCTTGAGTTTGACCCAGTTTTAATTTTAGAGGTGGCTTGGAGGTCAACTTAATATTTTAGTGTAATATGCCATTTTTGACACCGGAAAGTCAACTTTTAAATATGTGGTCACTTACTGTCTAAAGCAACCTGCAAAGGTCATCTCAAGATCAAATAACCCCTGGATCAGTACTCAGTAATTATACAATTTCCTAATTACCCTCAAAGAGGAGTGAAAATGTACTCTTAACACATTGCGTGCTGCAATGCAACTAGCATTACAGATTTTGTGGGAGAATAACGTATTAAAATGCGTTTGTACTGAGAAAGATTTTAAATGTATCTTTCTGGGTACTGATGACGTACTCAAAGTGTTAATTCCTTTAAAAATCAGCTGAAGAAGAGTTACACGAGTATTCGTAACGCTGACCTTATTAAATCATTATGAAATTTTTTTAATCGACTGATGGGAGTATTCCTCAGAAAGCAACCCATATAATTTTTGTTTATAATTATATATTTTTTAAAGCATTTTCGCGCAGTATGACGTCCTGTAGGATTTTTGTATTTTCTTATAGTATACTGACCAGTGAAGACCGGTGTAATTTACCTAGAGTTTAACCTACTGCAGTCTCAAGTAGAGATTTTAATATTTTTAAAATTTCATTAGAACAAATAATATAAACAAAAATGAATGTCTACTCATCTGCAATATTCAAACACCAAGTACAAAAATTGTGTCCCTAATATGCTTTTTGCCTCCTTTGCCCTGCTAGTATTTCTTGCAGAAAATATAAGGCTTAGACTTTAAAATGAACCTATAATGATGTTTCTACTTTATTTGGAAAGAAAGCTACTAATTTTTGAAGTTTTATTTGCTAAAAACAGGGATAAAAAATACACGTCTATTCTCTTTTATAAAACTCTACAAGTCAGCGAAATTTCAAAACAATATACAGATCCACATATGCTGCAGGCGCCTTATTGAAGACCAACTTTTGTTTGACTGGAGCTTAATCTATGAGATTAAAATATTAGCTACGTTTTTTACACCCGACTCAAGGTCGAGATCACCGACTTCTGAAAAAACCACATAATTTTTCCTTTCCTTTCCTTTTCAGTTTAAAAGTTGTCATTCCATATGTCAGAAAAGCTTTAGTTTCGGCCGACGACCATGCCCTTCTTACAGTCTTTTTCTTCCATCGTTATAATTTAATTTTTCCCTTCACTTATTACATTTGCTCGGATTATGCACAAAGAGTAAACAGTGGCCTTTTTCTTCCTCTTAGAGAAAACTACGAATCAATGCCAATTAATCAATCAAATTTCAAGAAACAATTAAGAACGCCTATATTAGAGAATTTATTAATAAATTATCCAGGTCTTTGATCATGAACCTGATAAATATATGGTCTATCTCATTTAAGGAGTAGTACATATGAGTAAAAATCACACTGAGAATGATTGTGTTGAAACATAAGACGTTGTTGTTGTAAGCGCATGTAAAAAGCTTGATCTTGATCCTGAACCGGATGAAAAAAACACAGCTATTAAGAAACATATGAAGTTTTATCCGCTCCAAAGTGCTTTTATGGCATGTAATGAAGGGAATTCTTATTTATATAGATAAAAGATGAGTACCAGGCCACAACCAGTAGTAAAGCCACGAATAGAAACTTTTGCTAGAACTATTGGTCCTAAAAGCCAAAATAATTTAATTTCGTGAATATAACTATAATTTTATATAAGTAATAATATTTTATCCTCTCAATGAAGCATAAAAATCATAACAAACTTTTTTTAGGCCTTTAGAAGTAGTCTCCCTTAAGTTAAACCTTTTTTAAAATGACATCGTGAAATTTAATTGTTACAAGAATACAAAAGTTCTTTAAGTAGGTACAAATAATAAAGTTTAAAATTTGTCATGTAAAATATTTTGTGAGGGTTTACTGAATCCTAAATATGCCCGGTTCTGAGAATGCTTTGCTCTGCAATGAGATATCGATGCGGATGTTAATACATTTTACCTCGAGATCTTCAATGTGTTTATCTCCTGCGTTCCATTCGAGCGGCTGAGAGTTCATTCATCCGCGCCTCCATGGTTTAATAGAGAGTTGAGAGCTTTGAAAAATAAGAAGAGCAAACTTTGGAAGATGTTTCTCAGAACCGGTGACCCTTCTGACCACATGAAATTTGTAACGTGCTTTAATGCGTTCAAAGCGCACTCGTCTGCTCTATACGAGGACTATATTGCCAATATACGTGACAATCTGTTTAGTGATCCTCGTTCCTTCTATAGGTTTGTTAACACTATGAGGAAAGCTGATAATTATCCTTCGTTCATGTCCTTTGATGGACGTTCCACTAGTGATACACATGACATCTGCAATATGTTTGCCACATTTTTTGAGGGTGCGGTTCTGTCTCCTGATTTTGTACCGGATGTGGACAATTTTGCCCATATTTACAGCCATCCACATGCGACTAACATATCTCTGACTGTCTCTGAGGAGCTCATTGCCGCTCACATAAGTGATCTGTCCTTTGACTTCACTTCGGGCCCTGACGGTGTGCCTCCAGCAGTGGTTAAATTCTGCTTTAGTGCCGTAACTGTCCCCCTCCGGATTCTTTTTCAGAAATCTCTTAGTAGTGGGTGTTTCCCTAGATTATGGAAGAACTCGTTCATTATACCCACTCACAAAAAGGGTAATAAGAGCGAGATTTCTAATTACAGGCCGATAGCGAAATTATCTTGCATACCCACACTTTTCGAGGCCATAATTCTCTCACAGTTGTCTCCGCAATGCAAAGATATGCTTTCACCTAGTCAGCATGGCAGGTAGGTCTACTACAACGAACCTATTGGAGTTTACCTCTAGGACAATATCTGGCTTTGGTAAAAAGCTAGAAACTGATTGCATTTATACAGACTTTAGTAAGGCCTTTAATAAACTGTCGCATTCGGTTATTTTACTCCAATTACGAAAACTTGCATTTCCAACGTTAATCTTGAGGTGGGTCCAATCGTATTTGTCTGACAGAACATACCAGGTGCTTTTTCGTGACCTTCGGTCTAGAATCATAAGGGCTACCTCGGGTGTGCCTCAGGGCAGTCATCTTGGCCCTCTTATCTTTTTACTTTCCATTGACGATATTGTGCATCTGTCGCTCCAATGTCTTAATTTACGCCGATGATATGAAAATTTTCTCCTTTATCATCGACATTGGTGACTGTAATTCTCTTCAGGAAGACGTAAATGTTTTCTATGCTTGGTGTGGACACAATAACTTGGAGCTCACTATAAATAAATGTGAGGTTATGTCGTGAAGCTCGATCAGAAGCTCGACTTCATTTCCCATATTAATTATGTGGTTAATAGAAGTAACTCTATCCTTGGTTTTGTGAGTCGTTGGTCCAGGGAGTTTTCTAGTCGTCTGGTCTTTCTGACATTGTATTGCACGTTTGTTAGGCCACTGCTGGAGTATGCGTCCCAGGTGTGAAATCCCTTCTACACCGTACATATCGACCGTATCGAATTTGTTCAGCGCAAGTTCATTAGACTTGCGCTTAATGATCTGCCCTGGGAAGACCCCATGATCTAGCACCCTACCGTGAGCGCCTTAACCTTATTGGTATCGTTACCCTTGAGCAACGTCGTAATGTTGCCGATATAGTTTTTGTTCACCAGCTCTTGAACGCGCGTATCGATTCTGCGGAGCTCCGAGGCAGGGTATCCTTTAGAGCAGTCTATTCTCCTCTATCATTGTAAACACTCCGAACTGGTTTTATTTTCGTAATCAGCACCAGTGTTATTATTATTATTGGTCGATTCATTAAAAATCAGTGCGGGAGATAAGAAATGTAATCTGTTTCTTGACAAATACTTTAACTGGGTATGTTGATACCACTTTAGCAATTGTGCTCCGTAAACTGAAAAAATCCAATTAATGATAAATTCCAGTGAGAGTCGCGCTAGGTAGTCCAAAGTAATGAATCTTTGAGTTACGTGTTAAATCACCAGTGCCCTAAATATGGGAATGGCATAATCCAGGAAAGAATAGAGTAGTAGGGAATTATTCAAAACGTTTTCATTTTTATTCAATTTTATTTATTTAGTTTCACACAAGCTAAATAATAATTCTGTTTAGAGTTGCAATTTATCAATTTATTTGTTTGTATTTTACACTGAAATAAGTAAAGTTACATTTAAAATGCACATCGATTACATTCCCGCATATCCAATAGCTTTTTTGAGTTTATTTTAGACTACTTTAATGACCCATTCCTTTGTTTTGGACTGCCAATAAAAAGGTGTTTCTTCTGTGACACGTTGCATTTTCGTGGTTTAATTTTTAACCCTGAAAAGTAAGAATTCCTTAGTAAAATGTCCTAAATATTAAAGTTGTAGTTTATATAATAAAATAATCATTTAAAAATAAATAAATAAATATAAGTTTCTGGTAATAATAAAAATCATTGACATAAGAGAAATTTTTAGCCAAAATTTTTATAAAAAACCGATTTTTCTTTTATTGAATTTTATGAAAGGTATAAGTGTCTAGAATGTTGGTGTGAAAGGGTTTTTCGATCTAAGCATACAAAGAGTTTCTACAGCTTTCTAAACATAGCAATGTTTCGGCTAGGGTAGAAAACGTTCACAAAACGATTTCCATTATTCCATACAAGGGTACAGCCTTTAAGAAAAACGTAGTTATGTAAGCTAAATGTAGATGGCACCAGGATTTAGATATAGAACTCCGTTTGCTTGTTTGTACACTCGAATATTTAGTGGCACATAGTCAGTCATAACAAACTTTTAATCCGTTTTTCTCGAAACAAGATTTTTAAAAACTGCGTCGGTTTTAATTTTAAAAAGGTTCGATCTATTGGCATTCGGTTTTATTTTTCTTAAAGTAGACACTTTTTGTGGGAGCCTATACCTATAATATATAAAACATTTTAATATTTACTATTTCTTAAAGCGATATGAAGTACAAAAAAACTAGGTAAATTTAAAGTAATTTACTCTTGCATAGATATAGTATCCCAAAAATTTAATGTAGTAATAATGAGTATGAACGATTTTGATTTCTGACCATTCCTGTGATAGCTACATTCGACGTAGATGAGCCATGTTTTTCGGGCATGCTCGCAGTCTATCAGCCATTGCAGACGCCATTTTGAATTTTTTTATACAAAAAAATTTTAAAATATAGTTTAATTAATTGTTATCCTCAAACAAATAATTCATATGTCTTTCCCTTTTCACCACAAAAAAATTCCAAACTTTACGTCATTTTTGGTCAATTTTGAGTAAATCTACCCTTAATCAACTTATTACAGGGTTGTTACCGCACATAGATAAACTCATCTCTTATTATTTCCTATAAGTAGAGCACTATAGCTTTAAGCAAATCTTTATAACGCATAAAATATTCATAATATACAGAAATAAACTATATTGCCGTTAATGGGAGAAGAAAGGAAATCGTTTCATTGTTGTCCGTCTATCTATCCAATGGTTACCTCGAAAAAGCTTTGAGCGAGAGATTTTAAATTTCATATAAAGATATCTCTTTAAAATTTAAAGTTTAAGTTAGGAAATGGACTAATTTTGACAACTACTTCATAGGGTTTCCATATTAAACCCCCAGCTATATAAATTTAAAAAATCGACTTTTTTTCTTCTAAAACGAAAATGCTTCGAGGTAAAATTGAAATAGCCTGGCGGAAAATGAGCCAAATCGGGCAACTTCTCCAGAGGGCTGCCATAGAAAATTAAATTTAAATAAAATTTCTTCTTCCAGTCCTAAGGTAAAATGATTTGGCTTTCACAAAACTCCATTTTTATAATTATAAAATCAACTTCACAATATTTCTTCAACTCTTTACAGAATTGCCTTATTAAGCTTACAGTATTTCCAAATAACGAAAACTTTCCTGTTCTACAAAATTTTTCAATTCAAAAGTCACTAAAGCATTCCCACAATTATTTTAAGGTACAATTCATTTTAATTTATTTATTTATAAAGATATATTATTTAAGCTTTTTTATTGCCATTGGCGCAGTACTAAGGAGTGCATCCACAGATTGCGGACAGTAGACTGGCGTGCAGATTTGATGGTAAACTGTGAATATGTAAAAATAAGTAGCCGTGGACTATTCACTACATACTCATTACTTTCTTTCTATCCTAAATCTAGGGTATAACTTAATAAATCTTAACAAATTATAGCTTCTTTTCTGGTTACATTAAGCGCTTTTTTTAAACTTATAATGTATGTAAGAATCAAATAACAAAAAAATTTACCCGCTTATCCACTTATACATTTTTGTGTGTAAATTGCAAAGTACGTAAGGGTCAGTATTTTTTAATTTTTAGTGCATTTAAAAATAAAAGCATTGTGTTTTAAATAAAAACTTCTTTTTATATTTTAGCATGTTGCATATGTCGCTACCAGTGATGGCCAAGTTGTCTACACAATGTAAACTACGCCATTGTTGACGCGTAAATAATGACGTAGTCTACGTCGCAATATTTCACGTAGACAATGTAATTTATGTAAACAATGTAGACAACAACAACAATAATATGACCTGAAAGGAAAAAGTAAAAGAAAAAATCTACAGAGTTACTTCTAAATTTGTTTTAATAGGACACATTAAAAAACGTATTTCCTAAAAAAAATTATGTTACGATCTTATGTTATGATAATTTTACGAAACCCATTAGAATAGGGCTCATCGTCCATCATATAAATGAATCAGATGGCCTTCCAGTCATAGGCCTGCCTTTACGAGACAAACAATTGCATTTGAAAGTTTTTCGCTCGTTTCTTACGAAAAAGCCCTACAGTTTACTACAGACGTTGTTTCGGCACAACTATGATGCCATATTATAGAAAAAGAATGATCATTTTAAATAAGTGCTTACTCACTCTCCTACTCTCCTTTGTTTAGGAGCTAAGATCTTTTAAAATCAAAATTCCCTTTTTACCCTTTTTTACATAAATATACAAATCTTTGAAGTCATACCTATTCTGTATTCCTTACTATGAAACAAACGTATATGTTTTTGAATAATTTATTAAAGAATTATTAAGCTTAATTGCTTACGACATAGTGAAAATTACAATAATGCCTCCATTTTGAGATATGCAGAGTACGTACTGTCGCCCGATGCTTCTTGACTGAACGATGAAGGCCACGATGTACAGAACACAAAGGCTTTAATATCAATTTTCGCAGAAGAGACGCATTGTTTTATAGTGCCCCATACAAAACAATCCATAGGTGTTAGATCGTGTTATCTTGGTGGCTAACTGATAATTCCATCTCGCCCAATCCATAATTAAAAAGTCGTTGTTAACCAATGCTTAACATTCGTTCCAAGCTCATATACAGCGTACAGGGACTTCCTGTTTTATTACCACAAAACGACGACAAAAGTTTACATTGTCTACGCATTGTCTACCCTGGAGTGTAGCCAATGCAAAATCTACGCGTAAATGCCCATCACTGGTCGCTGCTTAAGTTTTTGATTAAGATTAATGCGAACTGTTTTTCCTATTTTTAATACCTTCTAATTATTGCATTTTATTGATATTGTAATAATTGTTGTCCTTCTGGTACTGCATGAATCGGTGATATTTGAATATGGAATGTATGAAACACGAGCAACAGCGTTATTTATTGTACATTCGACTTTCTGTTTTTAAGGTTCGCGAAAAAGTATTATTTATATAACATTTCTGAAAAGATTCCAAATTGGTATTTATTATAAAAAGTCTTAATAATCATAGAAGATTATGTGGAAAAGATTCTTGTGTCATATAGTATTTTCAATTTATTTCAAAAACACATCAGGTTATGGTATCTATATAAAAAAACCGGCCAAGTGCGAGTTGGATTCGCGCACGAAGGGTTCCGTACCATTACCTATAAAAACGGCAAAAAAAACATGTCTGTTGTATGGGAGCCCCATTTGAATATTAATTTTATTTTAATTTTATTATTTATTTTTAAAGTGAATATATAACTTAATATGAATATTTCAAGCGTCTACCTGTTGCCGTTATCAATATCGAGCAAAAACGAGCAAAAAATCACGTTTGTTGTATGGGAGCCCCCTTAAATATTTATTTTATTCTATTTTTTTAGTATTTGTTGTTATAGCGGCAACAGAAATACATCATCTGTGAAAATTTCAACTGTCTAACTATCACGGTTCATGAGATACAGCCTGGTGACAGACAGACGGACGGACAGCGGAGTCTTAGTAATAGGGTCCCATTTTACCCTTTGGGTACGGAACCCTAAAAATGGTCTTTTTGTCTTTTTATATAAGTATGTTACGAGATGATTAATTAATGTTGAAATGCTCTAGACAATACCTTATGACTAGAGATGATATTACCTCTATAAATCCTTTAGTCACGTGTTTAGGGTAAGTCAATATTAGTGCGGGAGCTTTAAGGGCCAGTCATGAACAGAATATTTGCAAATTATAAATTTAACAACTTAGCTCGCAGACAGGGTCGGACTAAACAGGGGAGACAGGCGGATATTTCCGCCGGGGCCAGATTGTTTTGGAGCCAAAATGGGGCCAAAATATTTAAATAAATAAAAATAATATAATACCGACAAGCGACAAGAAATAAAACATTGCAAAAATTAGATCGTAATCATAAACTCTTGAATTTGGCAACTGGTAACAGTGCAAATCGATATATTTTATACGCAGGCGTACTCATCGTAGTTACAGCATACAGCTACACTTCGATGAAATTGGATTCTATTATATTTTGTTTGTTTTTAGGGTTTCGTACGTCCAAATGAAAAAACAAACGGTTATAGGATCACTCGTGTGTCTGTCTGTCCGTCTCTCACAGTCAATTTGCTCCGAATTTACTGGACCGGTTAAGTTGAAATTTGGTACACATATGAACTTCTGTGACCCAAACACGGACGTGTAACGTAAATAAATAAATTTTGAATATGGGTTCCAAATTAGAACATTAAAAAAAAATTTGCAAACTGTGCCGTGTGACATATATTTTTTTTATAACTTTAAAATAAATAGTTTTAAAGTTATTTAAAAAATAGATGAAAATTTACCATTCCCCCCCTCCCCCTATCTCCGAAACTGCTGAGCCCAAAATTTTGAAAAAAAATAGCTTTTTACTTGTAGATTACAGGAAGACCGATAAGAAGTCTATGGTCTTAAAATAACATGGTAAATCTCTCAATATTGTGCGTAACAAATCAAAAAATGAAATATCAGAATACCTTCTATCCTTGTTCTTAGTCCACGTACTCAAGAATATACGACAAGACAAAATTCAACAATAGACAATATATTCAGCAGTTTTCCTCTGCAATTCGCTACCATACTTTTTTTAGTTACCACAAACAAATTTGGGTCAGATTTAAAAAAAAACATGGTAGATAACATATTCATTGTACGGAACCCTCTCTACGCGAGTTCAACGCGCACTTGTCCGGTTTTTTTTCTATTATGTTTTGTTTAGTATATAGTAAACAGAATTTATATTTTGTTTTTGATTAATATGATATATATGTATTTTTATAAGTACCTAAATATTATTTCTATTCCAGCATTATTTTTAGTTAAAAATATATTTTGTTTCTCAATACGTAAAAAATAAAATATTACTTATCATTTTCCATAACATCATTTACTAAACCCTTTTATACAAGTCTGCCTATTAGTTAAGTTCATTTTGGTGATTTTAATCTCGGTTTTAATAAAATTTTAGTTTCTGGATGTAAGTGTACTACAAATAAAATCTTTTTGACTAAAGACAGGGTCAACTCAATCGGTTCCCCCAGGGCCAAAATGACCCAGTCCGACCCTGTTCGCAGCCAATTCAAATAATTGCATTTAACTCAAAAATTTCAAAAGTAAATATGTGAGGTATCTTATATTTAAGATTTATAAACTTATTTTTAAAGAAAACTGTAGTATATTAGTTTAATCCAGTTAATATTCACTTCGTTGGTTCACTTAATTGAATCCCAAGTGATTCGAGTTCGACATTTTCGCAACTTACCTAACATATTTATATTTCACGATAGTGGTAAACTTCAGGTTTAGTTTGCAGAGCACTTATCCGGAGCCACTTTAAGATTTTGAATCGATATATAATTTCATTGCAACTCTGCAAACTACAAAATGACTTTGAAGAAAGTATACTGTTTCATAACTTTTACTTTTATTATATTTTACAAAACGAGAATTAGTTGATTGGCCATTATAACTGCAACAAATTTGTACAAGTTTGTTCCTTGAGGAGCACAGGGAAATTATAACTTAACACCCCATTACGCTTCCACTATAATACCTTCCTGTTATTATGCAAATCTCACGAAAACAAACACTGCAAACTGCCAGGTAACGCATTATTGATTATTAGCAATATTTTATCGATTTCAATAATGTCCTAGACAAGAGAACTTCAAAAGATAAAGAGTCGGCTGGAATCACTAATGCGACATTAAGCAAATCGCTGAGGCGTATCGAATTGCTTTTCAAAAAACTGCAAGGCAATCACATTTCTCTCAGGGGTAACTCTTATTTCACCGGAGAAAAAAAGACATTGAGCTATTGTGCGCATCTTCACCTTCAATTTGCATAAATTTTAGAGAAATTCCGTGACGTATGATTTTCGTTCGTCTCGGTAAAGAATCTTGTATCCGCAAAGCGAATCAACCCTTTTTGTAGCAATCGAAATCCTTTACATTCCCTCTGCAATGATAACCTTGGCAGGAATCGTTCCCACAAGCAGAATGTTCTGGGATAGAATAAAAAATATTCTGGCGTCAGTTTTGTGCCTGCATCCTAATTATGAGTTCTTGTATGCAAATAAGTCCGTTGTCAGGGCAGTTGTCCTCCGGAATGTCTGATCTTTATAGCGACCAAATACTGATACACGGAACTGATTTAAATAATTTTGTCCTCATATTATTCCAGACATATTTCCTGATATCTTATCCTGTTTGCATTACGGAATTCTAAGGGACATTCTTATAATTTTTACATCAAGCTATTAAGTAGTTATGGGAGAATCAAACCTTGAGGGGCTGTAGTTCCGCATTTCTATTGACAAGAGAGTTTTGAAAGAATTGATTCTGGCTTGGGATAAAGAGCTTCGGTACCCCAGTTTCGGTATTAATCTCACGAACTATTCTAAGGTTTCTTTGTATGAGATTTACACACAAAAATAATTCTTGTTTGAAACAGTTTTGTTGCTCCTTTGAATGCATATTATTTTACTTTGGCTTTCTCACGTTTATATAAAGGCTGCATTTCAAGCACGTTGCCCTGCGCTTACAATCTTTAGGATATTTAAAGTGATAGATATTTAAATTGGTCTACACGCAGAATGAGAATAAATTTATACTGAAAAATTTTCAGGGATTAAGAAGTCTTTTTTTATGAAGGTATTCAGCTCTGTGTTATATGTGTAAATTATAGAAATGGAAACAAAAACGCAAAATTTTTAATGTTTGTTTCGTATAAAAAATATTTTCGTCCTGCACTTAACCATTGTTTTTTGAAATACAACTCCTTCATAGGGTTGCCATATGAAACCTGCAGCTATATCAAATAAAAAATCTGTATCTTTCTACTAAAACGATAACACTTCGAAGTAGATGGATAAAATTCGGCACAGTACTTTAGTAAAGCCCAGAAGCGGCGTTAGGGTAGGGCGCGGTTGGGCGATCGCCCAGGGCGCCGGATAAAAGAGGGCGCCCGATAAAAGCCCATCGCTCATAGTTCGAGGTCTACTTACTCGTAAATTCCCTAAATTAAGCGAAAAAATCTTTATGTTGGCAACACTTGAATGGAACGCAGTATTCAATCTGTTCGATCGGAGGGGAGACAATAATGTACAGCCAAAATAATGACCAGCCAATATTGTACAGCCAATAAATCATGTACATGGGCGGATCCGACATGGATAGGTTAGGTTAAGTTAATTTTTTTTTTTGAAACTACCCGGAAAAACTGTCGGGGCAGATCCGAATCGCAGTTTTCAGTCACCATTTCCTGGTTGGCAATTATCGCCTGTACATTATCGGTTCGTGTTGATAATTCGCAGCCCGGTAATGTACGGACTGGATTGTACACCCTGATGATTGGAAGCCATGACACGTAATATTAGACGCGTA
>QYTT01081636.1:12569-27312 GCA_006980735.1 Dasypogon diadema
TCAAATTAAAAGTACCGAGTACTAAAAGTACTCGAATCGAATAAAAAGTATCGAGTGTTTACTTGAATCGAAACATCCCATATTGATACTTAAAATTTGACATGTCTGACTCATACTCGGTGCAAAAGGTAATGAGTCCTTATACTCTAAGTATTCAATTACCCAATTACCTGAGTAGAGTTGCAAGCCTTAACAGCAAGCCAATTTAATCACCATTAGTATGGTAATTGACTTGTTGTTATCGACACATTAAAAATTCCTTACTTCACCGAATAAGTAGAAATTTTCTTCTTTTTGTGGGTATTTTTCAAGTAGGTACAATTTCTAAAGCTTTCTGAAAAAAATGATTTTAATAATGAAATTAATATTGTTGAAATTTTATTAAATTAGTATCACGGACAAATCAAGGAGAAGAAAACAAATTGAGCGAAAATAAAAGAAATATGTAATTTCTGCTAAATATGTTTTTTCTAAAATGAAATGACAAAATTCCTTTGGAAATTAAAATCTTACTTTGCGTGTAAATCTTTTCAGAAGCCCTAAGAATATGTGACGGAGCCCACACTGAAGATATTTCGTACATGATTTCCCACCGTATTCCTTTATGAATGACTCTTCCTTTCTCCTGTAATTTTTACAATAAAACAAAATAGTGTGGAAATTGAACAAACATATTCAGGCTTAAAGTTGATTGCCAATTATGGCATTCCTTTCTTAACACCTTTAGAGCTCTAATCAACAACTTAAGCTACTTTTACTTAACTAATTGCTCATTAACTATGTTCTTTCACTGAAGCCTGTGTCATGTAACTCTGTGCAAAAATGCGATGAACGCTAAAAGATACTGGAAAATACTGGGACCTTATAAAAGTGCACATTTGCAGATAACACTGTTTTTTTTCTTTTTTGCTTTTGAAGTAATTTTTCACCTGTTGTACTAAGTTTCCTAAGTGTCAGACTTACTACTCTCAAGTATCGATATTGCTACCTCCTAAAGTGACGAAATTTTCAGATACTCGCTGTTGTACAAGAATAGGTTTTCTATTAGCGGCAATATTGTTAAATTCATCAGCTCATTCCCATCCCATTATCTCATCCCCTCATGCAAAATAATCAAAGACCTCTAAACGAGTGCTAGATTAGCTTTAATAATACAACGACAAACGTGTAATAAGTTAGAAAAACATCCCTTAAAACTGGCGTCCTTTGTTTGATGCTGAAATTAAAAAGGGAAGCGTAAAGCCTCCCCAAAATGATGTCGTGCAGGGAAAAGGACAATCCTGGGGTATGTATACAGTGTGCTGTCGGTATCCTCCTTGTCTTATCTCAGGGAATCAAAAGCATTAAATAATTTGTTTATGCTGTGTGCCTCTAGCACGGAAAGAACTCTCACCCCCTCAGAGAGACGCGCGCGCCTGCCATCAAGTTCACCAGCAGCCAATATTTTGCTGATAAATTTTTATTTGTCTGACAAGTTAATATCGCTGCCCCGCTATTCTTATTAAATTTTCCTGTGCTATGTGAAATAATCTTTGAAAATGTTTCGCCACGTGTAGCAGATATTTCGGTATCAATGTATCTGACTTTACACTCCTGGCTTTTTCCTAAAATAGGGATAAAAGTTGAGCTGCGTGTGGTGTGGCACAAAAACATTGAAAAGTTGCAAAAGGCCACAACTTTGTGGGAGAAAAGTTAGCACGAGTCATTTGATTTTCCTACGTAGTTTAGTGGGAGAAATATTTCGAAAAATATGCGGGGGAGGACATATTATTTCACTATTCTTATAGTTAGGAAAATATTTTCCCTTTTTACACCAATAAATCTGAACGTTTGAGCAAAGTTTAAATTTCTGGACGCGGCTGTTTGAATTATCTGCTGTCCCTACAATGCAGGAGTGGGCACAAAAATGAAACTATTTTATGATAACGAAAGAATGTCATAATTTGCCGTAGGACATTTTACAAATCATAGTTTTATTCTAATTTTCAAACTGAAACATTCTTGTTATTTTACTTCACTGGGACATAAATGTAGAGGCCTTTTGAATTTCATAAATTGAAAGCTAATACAAGTGTGGTAAAGCAGGGACGAGGCATAAATAATCATGGGATAAAGGAAGAGCGACGATATCCGTATTCAAATTAATGTGGGTTGGATAACGCTGCTCGTAAAATGGGTTAACACATCAATAACGAAAGGATCAAGTGCTATGACTGTGAGTCACAGATCCAGAAAGCTTCACGGATAACATCTTCCAAGAAATTTGAGCAGAGGATTATGAACGACAAACGATCTTTGGGTACTTTAATATCGAAAGTTACATGAAATCTAAGAAGCTTAGGCGATAGGGCTACGTTTTCGAAATGGATAATACTAGGACATTTAGTGCATCACATTTTCCAAGAGAGTTAAATCCTGAAACCATGAATAATCCTGTTTCCACTGAGTATATCCGGATTAGCAATTATTTCGATTCTGTCTAAGGCCTTTGAGACCCTTATCAACGCGAAATTGATGAAATACCTCGAGACTAATAAATTAATTAACGACCTACAATATGGCTTTCGTGCTGGGCGTTCAACTGGTGACTTGATCTTCCTTAATAAGCGCTGGCATAACTTTGGCGAGTCGGGGATAGTTGCGCTGGATATCCCGAAGGCTTCTGACAGGGTTTGACACTCTGCTTTTTTAGCCAAACTCCCAGCATTTGGTTTCGGTCAGTCTCTTCTTACCTGAATTGGAAGTTTCTTTTCTGACGGTTCCATTCTTTGGACGGTGTTACCTCTAACGCTTATAACACCAATGCCGGGGTGCCGCAAGGCTCTGTACTGTCTCCCACACTTTTTCCACTCTTCATTAATGAGCTCTTATCACTCACTTTCAATCCAATTCACAGTTTTGCTGACGACATTACTCTTGATTTCGCGTGCTCGTTTGGATCAGTTGCTGACTCTCGTAGAAAGGCTACTGATAATAATCGAGCACACATGATTGCATCACTTAACGACGACATGATCTACGTTATTGTAAAGAATGCGATGAAATGTCTGGGCTTTCGGTAGGGTTACAAAAAATACCTCACCCCATTAGACTTGGCGTTCATCTATAAGGCTCACATCAGAACCAGACTTAAATAGAACTCACATATTTGGGGAGGGGTGGATATGTTTTCGTGGATTGTTCTACTCCAATCTGGTAGAACGGGGTTTCCCACAGATGCGGCGATGAAAGACTTTGTATGGGCGAAGATTATTAAAAGAGCAATAAGAAGACATCATGAAGCCAGATATTAAGAAGAAGAAGAAAAAGAAGAAGTTTTTTTAGATAGTAGAAATGCATAGATCTGCTTTTCGGCAGGCACGCAATTGGGTTCAATCAAGGTCACAATTGCACAGCGATATCATATAAAATATGATCGTAATGGCATTATTCATTTTCCAGTTTTATACATTGTATATTTCTAATAGTAAAGTAGTTCTTCTTTTTTTGGTGGTATTAATCACGTTCTGGTATGTAGATAATGACCAATGACCTACCGATCTCGTCTTCTTTCCCTTCTTCTTTTTGACCCTATATTGTATGCCAAGCTTAAGTCTTTAGTTCCAGTCATTCTTACAAAACAAAAATAATTTATGAACTCAAAAAATAGTTACTCCCAGTTACTTTCCTTAGTAACACGGGTAACAACTTATGACACTGCATTTCACTTGGAACAAACAGAACATAAACTCTGGGGTAAATTTTTCAATCAATTAACTCGGAAAATTTTAAAACTTCATAAACAGATAAAAGCCCTCCCCCTGATTTATAGGTTTTTTAATGCGGGCAAAGTAAACGACATTTAATTATGGCCTTCTAATGGAATTCTCACATTAACGATTCCTTGCAAGAGGGGGGAAGAAAATATGACACTGTGCGCTAAACATTTCTTACAAAGAAAGAAAAAGTACCAGGGAAGGAGGACTGGGAATCCTTTTAGGTTGTGGGTTAGCCGAAAAGAGGATCTTTTTTCAGAGTAATGGATTGTTTTGCCAAATAAATTTTACAAGTTAATGTTCCTCTGGTGTTTTTCGAGGGGGCTGTGGCAAGTCTTTTATAGGTAAAATCAGCAGAAATTAGAAAAGATATTTTTAGGCTTTAGTTCAGAAACATTACTAGGTCTTGTTTTGATATAATTTTACGTAATTCTTAACCATTTGGGTTGATTATGAAAGGATAGGGTTTCTCATAATACTCGCGAGGTACACTTAGGAAGCAGAAAAACTTTATTGCAATATTCCAATAAAAATATCTGCATACAACGTGAAGAAAAGTACCCTCTACCGCAGCAGGTGGAGGGGTCTTATTTTCCTATATTTAAAGCGCCAACAAAGTAAATATCACTTTACACCAAAATACCAATGTTAAATTGCTAGAAATTTAGCTCACGACATATCCGTCCGGCCTAATTAATGACATCAATTTGTCTCCTTGTGAATTTGGGGGCAAAATTGCTGCCACAAATTCGGTGCTTAAAATGCCGTCACGTTTCTTTGATGAATGGCATGTTAACAAGATTTTCCCTGTCCCGGAGTCCTTCTGGAACATTGTGAAACATTCGTTCGCTCCACGCTGCCGCACTAGTCGTTGACATCTGATTTGATAAATCGTTTGAGTAATTAAAAGTTACGTTCCCAATCTCCAGATCTGCATCTGTTTTTTGTTTTTCGGTATTTTGAGAAGGATAATTCTTCTTTTCTAGGTCAGGTTGTAGTGTCGGAATTGTATTATAATTATGTACTGCCTTTGGTGCGTAAGTGAAAATAATTGTATATAATTCATTTTCTGAACTATATGATGACTTCTGAGAGCTGGAAGAGCAGGATTTGCAGAAGAAAATTCAGTCAAAATGTCTTCCTATTCAGGATAATTTTTCTTAATAAAATAATAAATATAAATAAAATTTACCAATTGGAAAGAAATTATGGTGGACTTTACAAGATCCAAACATGCGTACTCGGCTGTTATCAGTGATATTAGGATGGGAGTTAGCGACTGATTCAAATCATCAAGGATGCGGTCATTTGCACAGCTATGGAAAAAGATTGGGGCCAATATAGAACCTTGTGGGACGTCCCCACCTCTCTATAATTTCCTTCTGCGCATCATAGGGTTGTCTGCTAAGCTTAGGCAATACCTTCAAAAATAATCAAAAAATAGAAAAACGTCAATTATTTTAGGAATTAATGTTGCAATATTTTTGCCACAAATGCATCCTTTTCTTCCTCTTTCTCCCGACTGTTTGCACTTGAATTAGCGTAACCATACTTTAGAAATCAAGCACAAGCCAAACCGTTGCCGTAACTTCTCAGAAAAGGGTCCTAATAATAAAAATCAAAAAACAAAAGGGGGCACAAAAGTGAAAAGTATAATTAAGATACTCCAATGCTAATAAGATTTTTCTCATTGAAAATGTCTGATTGCACGGAGCACCTTTTCATGATCTTTCAGTAATCAATAGAAATTTTTAAGCATGAAAAATCAAAATTTTCCACCAAGATACAAACAAACTTCTTTGACTTCGGGATTAAGAGCTGTTCAAGTTCTACCCTTACCTTCTACAATTCTACTGTTGACCTAATCCCGCCTTAGACTTAATCCAATCTTGAATTTTTATTCAAGTTGCATACTTTTAGGTAAAAGTTTTCTCATAGTGCCACAAATCGAAAATGAAAAGTTTTCTATGACGCTCTACATAACTCGAAGTATTCAGCACTCCTGTGCTTCTAATTTCATGTCAAATACTTCTCGTAGACGTCAAATGCAATAAAATATCATAATTTGCAATTGTTCTGCATTTCTCATGTTTTTATAACTAATTTCGCATTGATAAAATTGTATAACACTTTGCTTAAACAAGAGAAGTGTCTTTGAATAGTAAGTAATCGCCTGAATGTATGCAATTATACTTTACTGGATGGTGATCTGTACGGATTTGTAAAAGATGGAATTGAAAAAGTCGATTCCAAAAAATGAAATTGGATAGGGAATGAGTAATGTTGTTTACAACACTGATTGGACAATACCCGTATAAGATTTTTATGTTTTTTGTGGGAATTTTAAACTAAAACAAAAATTGTAACGTGTACGTACTGCAAGTGTAATTGTGGATGAAATCATTAGTTTATTGGTTATTTTTTTTATTTCCAATCCTGACAATATGTGAGCTGAGTATGGTTTTAAAAAATGATACAAAATATTCCAGCCCATAGATATTTCGAAACCTAAAAATAAAAATGAGATCACTATCTAAAACCACTTATTCTACTAGTACGGGATAACAAATTGGCACTAGACTTTAAAATATATACTGAAAAGATACTCATCACTATTTTTAACCCAATTTTTTACTATAATATTATCTAACTTGGATTGAAAAATTTTATCAGATCTGGCAAAAATAGATATTATAACCTGGCAGCACTAATACATCTCTGGCCTTCTATACCTACATGTGAAGTGTTTTCCACTCGAATAAAATTTGATTTTTACTGGTTAAGCATTGAAATAGTCCTTTTAACAAGGAAGTGAACTAGAGGCATCCACTTTTATATTCATCATATCATCGTGAAGGGTATTCGTCAAATATATGATTAAAATTTACATGATTTCTGCTTTTCAATTTTCATTTTAATTAAATGCGATGGAAATGAATTTGCTGCTTTATCGTTTAATTAAGTTGAGAGGGTACACAATGCATTTGCATGCGTTACTACACGCACACATGATAAAATTGGATGAAATTTAATCGTAATTTTAAGCTTGGAAGATTATTTTCAAAACTATCACTTTAATTCAGTAAAATAAATTATATCAGATTTAAAGTTTTTGTACTTTTTTTCTGTGTAGTATAAATTTTTATTTAATGGCTTCAATTTCTTAAGCTGATTGTTTGATTGAGATGGGCGTTATATATGCTTATGGAAAATTGTAATAGACGCACATATCTGAGGTACTTTGAATTTAAATAATAATAATTGTAAGAGGCACCTGTTTTATCAAGCCACGATCTATTTCAACCGCGTCAATCATTTATTTGTTCTCCAGTTCCTGATTTTCAAATACCTAAAGCATAGAATACAGAACAAATCAGAGATCCCATCAAGAACAACAAAATGTCACAAGTTTGTGTGACAAATCAAATCCCACGATTAGTCAGTTAGGTCCTAGCATCAGATTACCGGACTTCGAAGCAGTGTGCGGCGATGGGCGCATGCTGCTTGTTGTTGTTGTTGTTCTTAACCGCTTAACCGCTTATCTCAAGATATTGAGAAGAACAGACAAATGATGACAACGTGATGTGTGTGATTGGATTTGATGTAGCGTAAGATTTCATTTTCATCGAACAACTTCTTGCTTTTGATGAGACCAGGAATGGCAAACGAAATTAAATTGACAATATAGGTTTTCGTGATCAAAACGGAATGAAGTTCTTCTATAAAATATAATTTCACGTCAGAGATGAAATTAAAATCTTGGGTGGAATATGATTTCGCGCCAAAGACGAAATTCATAATAAAATTTGCATTCATTCCCAGATTTTTGTCTCTAGCGACGAAAAGCAAAAATATAAATTAAATTTCATGTCGTCCTTACCGCTTTAATTCAAAGACATACCAAAAGAAACATGAAAATTAGTAGGAAAGAAATTACTTAAAAATAACCCGGAATTAAAGTCAAACGCTAACCCTCATCAAAACCGGGTTAATAAAATGGATTAGTATTAATCATAACCCTACCCAATAAACCCTATGCCGTCAACAATCAAAGAGCGAGGTAACCGCCTCGAAGCGGATTACAAAACAAAAATAAAGTCTAAATTAATACAATTTTTATCATTTAAGTACAATTTGTACCGCCTACTTCACTGTATTAGTTGTAAATTTTCTACACACTATAGCGGAGAGGAGCATGAAATCTTTTCTACGGCGTTCATGGGGACATAGAAAATTATCAATCAGTGTAGCATGTCTTTTTTATCGCTACTTCAATGGATATTGTTCTAACGAAATTTCTGGTCTGTTTCCTTGCAGATTAATCCCTACACGCACCCTTTCGTCCTTCTGATACGATTTAGTGTCTGGAACAGGATTAGTTATACGAATGTGGGACAGATGATCATCCTGTTTTATAGCCCTGAACTACAGGCCAAAGCTGTTCAAACAGAATGTTCACCGACATTTTCGCTCCCTTTGCTACTTTCCTTTTCGCCAAGGCTGTACTATAGCATCGTAGAATATCCCCATAGAAAATCACTTCTCTGGAATTCATGAATGAATTCATCAATTCCAATATGAGATCGAAAATCTTTTTGTATCGTATCTTTGTATAAATATAAAGGACAAACACCTATTCGAGATTTTTACACCTTTTTTAAATATAGTTCAGTTTGAACCAAATATTTAGAAGTATATAAAGAAGTATGTGGGCCTATTATGATCGGTTTTAACCGCTTATACAAAGCAAAATTCCAAACATATTGTGAGCCCAAACTTCCACATCAATTTACTTCTGCCAAAGAATAATATTTTGTTGAGCTATCGTGCAACAACGCATTAAAAACAAAATTCGGATGAAGGAAGTGCTAAGCGCTAAAGTTCATCGAATTCTGAATTGATTTGCAAACCTAGGTCGATGGTCCCTTTAATAAAAAGCAAGTAAGTACCATGCGAAAGTCATTGTGAAAATAGCAGTGTCTAGTTTGGTACAAGGATTTAAGAAGGTGGGTATAAGAATATATTTAATGCATTTATGATCACGTGAGGTATCTTTGCATTATACGGATTTCGATAGCTTCCTACACCCTTTTAGTAAATATGTCTAGTGTATTTGCTGCAAGGCATTCGTCAGCATTCACACTTGTTGCAATAATAAATTACTAAGGAATGAAGGATTAGAAAAGACTTGGGGTTAATATCTTTAACTTGATTTTTAACCTTTACTGTTTAGCCTAAATCAAATCACGTTACTATTGTATGTTGTCTGTTTATTTCCAGCGATCCCTTCTTGGTTTTTCTCCATCTCCATTCACCAAAAATTTGACAAAAACATCGGAAAAACTGTGTGCAGAAATCAATCATGTCACAACGACAAAATGCTCAATCACACTTTTAAGAATGCCAGAGACACATGGCTTAGAGCTGATTCCCCATCATAGCATGTTAATAAACAATCAATATTGGTTCCATTTCGTTGATTAAAAAGGGCGTCCTGAATTAACATTGCGGGTTAGAAGTTTTTGTTCCATGCACAAACACGGGAGCCATCGGCCATACGTTCCGGTCCCGTTCTGCATACCAGCAAGAACAAATAGCGATGTGTTGTCATATCCGGCGTTAATGGAAAATATAATTGATTGATTGATCCAGTCCATGCCACCCCTCCCCGATGGGATTGTAACAAAGTTTGATTCTTTGCATTGTGATACATTCCTTTTTCTGGCTAAAATCGTCAACAAATGGGAATTTTATTGAGGATTGGGCAGGAGTTTCGTATGGGATGTCATTTTGGTATGTCTTATTTTGGTGGATGTACGCAAATTTGGTCAGTTCATTCGGCTAAAAAGTCGGATTTATTATTGCGGAAATTTGAAATCTTGGAAAAAAACATAATTGATGGACCACCCACACCGGTGGTCGAGCGGGCTGAGTAGCACGTATATAGATTTTCTGCCCTGTTGGCATGGGTGCGAATCCCGCACAGGACACGACGATTTATCTGGGTACCAGTGATTGACAAGAAATGTACTCGTGAAGCCCCTGGGATGTTGCACAGTAATAATTTCATGCCAAAAATTGTAACTCACTTGCAACATTTATCAGGTTATAATTTCCCAATCTTCCTTTCCCTAATTTCCTTCCGCCTAAAATATGCTATGTGCACCATGGGGTTGTTCCCTGAGCTTAGGCAATATCTTAAAAAAATCTACCCAGAAAAAATATTATTTTCTTAACAAACGTTACATTCCTCCCTGTTGCGATGGTGGAACTTAAGGATCGTAGTGAGGTGATAAGCTATGTATGTCGAGATAGCGAACCCCTGAAAGATAAAGCAAGATAAAAAACAAAATTGAAGTACAAAAAATTTTTAAACAAACAAACTTTTATATAATTGTGCTAAAATGGAGAAAATAAATAGCTACCCTGTTTGATTGAGGCAGGACTGTAGTAAAATCAACGTAGATAAATGGATATTAACAAAAGTAAGTTAAACAAATCTTATTTTATTGATGTTGATTGACTGATCGAAAAGCTTGTCACGAGAAGATTTTATACGTGTAATTCGATAGAAATGAGAATAATTTAATGTTTACTTCGTTTTTTTTTGGTTCTCGGGTGTTTGTTTGATGTTTTCTCCCATGTAATTCCCCTACTATGGAGAGAACTAGTGATTCACCCTCCAAAGCTCCAGAGTACCATTCACCACCATCCGTCTTCATCATCAGACCCTAATCACCGTCTATAACCCACGTTCGCATCGAGATGAATTTAACGAGCCCAAACTCGGTAGGTTTACATTCGCCAGGGCAAGGATCCTGTAGCCACCTTCCAGGATCTCACCAGCTCCTTCATGAGATCCTTGATCCTTATTATTGTGATATTATCAGATCTATATCTATATATACGGGGTATCCGGTAATTAATCGATATGTGTTATACCAATCGATTCCTTGAAGTTTTCTGATTAACGTTTGTTCAGAGACCTTCGCCATCTCCCTAAAATTACTCTCTCTCCCTCAAAGTGGCGCCAAAGGAGTTTATGTCCTTTAACGTTGTAAAATCCTTATAACTCCTCATAAGAACATCACAGGATAACGACTATGGGTTCATTTGAAAGGAGAATACTTTTGACTTTTTAACGGTACTTTCCTTGTTCCGATCGGTTGTGTTCTTGAAAAGTTATTGAAGATCAAATTCGAAAAGTTGCAACTATGTGATTGTGCATCAGCGCATTTTCTATATCCAACACCCTAGCCCTAATCTCCCTTCGTCCATTTCCTTTTCTGCACTTTGATTTCCTGTACATTTTCTAAGGCGTCTGGTAGATTGTTGCCCTCTTTCAGGTCAGGACAAAGAGTTACATTTACAACACCTTGTCGATATTAAATGGAGTTTAGAGTAATTGTAGGTTATGGAATGAAGCAAACACCTTGAAAGCCGACAAAGTCGTTTATCACAAATAAACCATTACAAAAACTCTACAATAGTTCCTATATAAATATTGCGAACTCCTAAAAGAAAGCTGAAAAGTACGTAGCGTTCATAACTACTACTCACCCTTTCTTACAACCTAAAATTAAACCCATAAAAATCTCATGTACGCCTTTTCATACCAATAATTTTCAATCAATTCCGCCCCAGAGTGTATATAAAGTTATAAAAGTGTTACAAAGTAAGTAATCTTGACATCCCCTGGTAAACCTCCAGTAAATGCGGTTCAAATTGCCGTCAATGTGTTTTGTTCCTTCACATGAGCTCTATTTAACTGAATCTCAAAGGCTATCTTCTTGGTTCCGTAATTATATAGTGGCCATCAATTTATACGGTTCTTAACCTGACGCAATTCTCTTAAATGAAGGAGAAAGGTGTAGAAAATATCGTTCGTTAATAAGCCATTAGCGAATAATTACAAACGCAGCCACATATTACTAAATAGTACACCAAGAGGTGACCTTTAAAGCGGAAAATATCTCATTATATATCTCAGGGATACACTAGCTCTTCCGCTTCAGTCTGTCTCCTATCAATCCAGTTATTCCTTTAAAATTTCACAGCTCTGAATATATAATCTTGTTAAGTCCCCAATCATCATTGTTGTACTATGGCAGTGGAACCATCTTCATTGCTGGGTTTTCCAAACCAGATCACATTCGGTCTATCAATAACACCAAAAAGGAAACAGAACAGCAAACGACCCATAAAATATGTGACGTTGGCCATGGTAGCAGTCCCTGCCTTTTCCTATGTATCCGCTAAGGCGGAAGAGGAAAATATCGGAACTTGAGAGCTCCCTTCATGTGCACATATTTCCATTAAATTTCCACATTCTATTGATCATGACACCCAGGGGAGACGTGTGTTTTATAGTACACGATACCTGGAACAGCTTGGTTAACCACCATAGCGGCTTCGATTCAACCAATATGCTATCCTCCTGCGAATGGGGTAGAAAAAAACGTCCAGTTCCACAGAAGTTTCTTTTGTTGTGCTGCCAAGAGAAGTGGAAGTGGACTGCTGCTGCATTGTGCAATGCTCTATGGAACTCAGAACTAGAAACGAATGCTATGAATTTTTCAAAGCTTACCTCGTTAATAAACATAATTCTTGCTGGATAAATACGAGGAGAAAAAGCACCTAAGTTTTACTGGGCTTCAGTGTGGTCAGAGTTTTTAGTGACAGGATCAGAATATTTGTATACAGAATTCTTGGATGCTCAGCCCTTGACCCTGTCATGATTCCTTAAAATTATATTCCCAAAAATAAATTTAGTTAATTCGATTGGTATCCAAAACACGTTCTTTTCTTTCGTTTATGCTAACGTCCGAGCCCGAGAATCGCATCAGCAGTCATTTTCCCTTTTTATCGCCGTTGAAAAAATATTTCAAGGTTGAGAGAAAACACGTCGTCCATTAGTAATGTGACACAAGATTTGATTGACATCGGAAATTTAAAAACTAATTTGTGGACGTCTCTCGAAATGTCACAAGATTTTTTAGTTAATTGCATGGCGTGGATTTTTCAGCTTCTGACGGTGTCTCCCAGGCAGAAGTCAAGCGAAATGTGGCTGACATGTTTCGTTAAAGTCGATTAGACTTGGGCAGGTTTCCTGCTTTTAATGGCTTGTAATTTATTTAGAATTTCATTTTCTGCACCGAACAAGTAATATTTACCTTTTTTCTGTTTCTGTGTTTTTTTTTTAATCTAAGTGTGTTTTAGTGAAGCATTATTACAAATTATGGTAAACTGCTATTTTCGTGCATGTTGGAAGCTTGCAGAAAAATAACGCCATCGGTTTTAACTAAATTAACTCCTATGAAAATAGTGACCATCTTGAATAATCACAGGTCTAGTGCAACGAGCATGTCTACTCAACCTTTAACACAGAAGCCCCAAGTTGTAGATCTGATGTTTTCAACTCATTCGTAATAAAAAAAATTTCGAGTTACTCTGTTTATGAATCTTTCCAAGCCGGTGTTCTTAAATCTTTTACGAGCCAATCTGAAGGAGAGATTTTTTGAATAGAGGAGATTTTCTTTACGGAAGACTACGGAACAGAGGCTACGAGAGCCTCCAATCACTTCGTCCACCTAGGATCTTTTGTGCGTGAGCCCTTTCAAGATTAACGCATTTAATATGGCCTATGATTCTTTTGGACGCTAAACTGGAAACATTGTTTGGAGTTCGAAATGCTTCTTTCGTTGGCGGAACAGTGTTTCGGCATGGAATGTGTTCCCCTGTCTTATTGTCTTATAGTTATCCTCAACTACGCCCATCTTTTTGAGGTGATATCTGAGAGGGCAGTAACCAGAACTGGATTAGTACTCTTTTACTTAAGTTCTTAAGTACTACTTATGACATTTTTATTACTTAAGGCTTATACTTAAATACTTTTGAAATCCCCTACCTAGTACTTGGAATATAAGTAGGTATTTGCTTCTTTTTTCTTCCACTTAAGGCTTAACTTTGTACTTAAGAACTTCTGAGTCTATTAAGTACCTACATATACCTGTGCCTTTAAATTTACCGCAAAATGTAACACACGAAGAACCTCTTCAACGTCATTCAGCGCGAGCCACCTCAATGTAAACCTTCCCCTCTTTATAGTACTTTGCGGATTTCACTCCAAGATTAGTGTTAGCAGCTTGTGCGCGATGTAAATAAAGAGGTTAAAGCAGAGCTTCTAAGGCTGCTGTAGGGAAGGTTCTCATTGCACCCAAAACTCCCAAACAAACTTATTTTTGAATTCAGTTTAATTGCGCTATATGTATTCTGTGTCTTTTTAGACCACCATACTAACGCAGTATAGCCCGAATTTGTGTATTGTGATTTCACGCAAATTGCTGTGTCTCCCCAAATACGAGGTCTTTTTCACCAAAATTTTGTACACTTTTCCAGTAGGACAACCCCTTTCGACCGAGCACTCCCGCTCGAATTGATCGGAAATTTTTTCGGCGCGATTTCGACGTCAGTCGGGAGGGCGGAGTTCAGAGGCTCCAAAAAAATTTCCCCCACCACGGGCCGCCCCTTGGTTTCTGAGATATGAGTCAAAAACCAAAATTGCATACTTGCGGGCGTTTTAATGGGTGATTTTACGCAAATCGCTCTGGCTCCCCAAATACGAGGTCTTTTTCACCAAAATTTTGTACACTTTTCCAGTAGGACAACCCCTTTCGACCGAGCACTCCCGCTCGAATTGATCGGAAATTTTTTCGGCGCGATTTCGACGTCAGTCGAGAGGGCGGAGATCGGAGACTCCAAAAAAATTGCATACTTGCGGGCGTTTTAATGGGTGATTTTACGCAAATCGCTCTGGCTCCGCAAATACGCGGTCTTTTCCGCCCAAATTTTGTACACGCGTTCAGCAGGCCATCCCCTTTCGAACGAGCCCTCCCCCACTCCGATCCGATGAACTTTAGAATTTCGCCCAAAAAAATGCCTGGGCTATAGCCCATGAATTTTGCTCGAATTGATCGGAAAATTTTTTG
>QYTT01081637.1:0-13390 GCA_006980735.1 Dasypogon diadema
ACAACACGAGCTTTTTAGCGGATGACAGTGGAAGCCCCAAAAAAGGAATCAAACGCAAGAAAAATACTGCGGAAAACAATCTGAGCTGAAAGAAAACTACAGTGTTCCACAAAATTTAATGACAATGGGCGAACGCGACTGTATATTGAAACTTTGGTTATGTTGAAAAATCAAGGCAATAATTGCCTTTAATGTTGTCTATTGAGCCCAAATTTCGCTTTTTGGAGACAGAAGAAGCCAACGAAGAAAGAATAATACAAACTATTCTTTCAGAACGCTTTAGATATTAAAAATCGACCGATTCGCACCGTTTTGGAGAAAAAAAGGTTGCACTACCAGAGTTAAGTTATTAGGAAACACACTGATTCCATCCCAAAGATAGAAAGCCATTAAAAACGCGTCCAAGATTTTTATAGATGGAAGCAACTACTCACAAGGATTATGTGGTCAATTGTAAGGAAAACAATCTGCCAAATGCAAATGACGTACTATTTCATAAAGTTTTCACGCCGGTGGCCGAGCCGGCTGAGGCCCACATCTACAGACTTTCTTTTCTGTGGGAGTGGGTTTTGCCTTTGTAAAGGCCGCGGTGATTTATATGGGTACCAATGGTTGACACAATCTACTGACGAGAGTTGTATTTGCCATTGAGATATTGCACATGCCAAAAATTGTGGTTTATTTGCAACATTTGTCAGGTTAAAGTTTCTCAATTTTCTCTTCCCTAAAATTGCCCTTCGCCTAAGTTGTGCAATGTGTATAATAGGGTTGTCCCCTGAGCTTAGATAATACCTTAGAAAAAAGGAGCACGCCGTCTCGTTTCTCACCACAAAAACGATTTTTGTGATATACCGCCTACGAAAACACAGAAGGGAAGTAAAAGGAACGATTAAAAGACAATTATGATCTCTGCTTAGTTGAAAAGCCGATGTATAGCTTGTTCAAAAACAAAGCGATCTACAAAAATTAACGATGTCATATTACGTTAGCCTTGATTGTGTGAGAGAATTATTCTTTCCATCCGCTCCCTAAAAAAGGCGCCATAAAAATTCACGGTAGCTCTTTACTTATACGCCTTAAGATACCTAAGAATCAAGTCAATCACCCACAAATATTTGATCAAAAGAACCTCACAGAATAATAATAAAAATATTTTATTCCATGAAGAAGTAGTCAAGACTTACAATTTGAAATAAAAAGAGAGAATATAAAATTAGTGCCAATTGACACAAGTAAATATAGGCAACTTGAGGCACGTGTGATGCCAAGCCCTCTAGCCTGAAGTGTAGCTTTAAAGTCGAAATTTCGCTTTCTATATAGCCAGAAACACTATTTGCATATTGAATCATCTATCAATATAATCTCCACATACGCTGCTCTTAAACAAAAACAGAGTAACTCCCCTTTAGATTACTTATTTTTTCAGGCCCATACCCAGCAGGAAATCGAGCCAATTATGAATAATTATGAGTAATGAATATTTTCACCGAAGAATAATATAAGTCGCTGGCATTAGTGACATTGTAATGCATGAGGTCAGGTAACAGAGAATGTTAATGATGGGGTAGTGAAGTAGGTATTGTATCAGAGAAAATTGTGTTTTCTTGTTCCTGAACAAAACAGTAATACATGAATTTCCAATGACATCCCTGTTTTAAAGATTGGTTTCGGAAATGTATAGTAGTGTTCATATGTTTATTACTTCATTAATAAAGTAATGAACACATTTCCTACTGGGTAGTTATCATTATGACTATATACAGAAAAAACACAATTTTTTAATGTTTGTTAAATTATGGCAATTTGTTTGAGCTCGAACATCGCATCATTTTACATGAAAGCAATCGAATACAAATAGGGGAAAATATTGAATACAGAGTTGCCGGTTTGATACCAAAAATATCAGGAAATAGAAACATCTAATGAAAGTTCTGTAAATACCAAATGTACCAGGGCAAAGATTATTGATTGGCAGTGAAGTAATATTTTCTATGTTTCCATATAAGTTACATGTACAGTCATTACGACTATTTGCTAAAAGCAATATATATATATATATATAATCACAGAAAGGAAAAGTTTTCTACAATTTTTTAAATGGGAAAAATTTTGATATCTTGGAACATTTATAAGAATCAGAGAAAGGAAAGGAGCTTTAACCATGATACCATCCCTTCAGCAGTCCACAAATTTTTAATTGGCACAGCCATGATTTACAGATTGAATTGCTCTCTTTTTAATAAACTTGTGAAATATTAAAATACGTACTTTTTCTGTATTGGGATAAATCCACGTTCCTTTATGCACTTAATTAAAACTTCTACCTCCAGTAATGGTTGAGGCAATTATTACAATTATTTTACAATAACATTTATCAGGATAAAAATAATTTCTAATTTTTTCTTCCCTGAGATTTCCATCTAAAAGTTCTGTGCAGCATGTATCATAGCGCTGTCTCCTGAGTTTTGGAAATATTGTAAAAAACATAAATAAATAAAAAAAATAAACTGCACATTAGCACATATCATGTTCTTGCATATAAAGTAGTGCTATTTCCGTCATTTTCAATTTCAGGTTTCTTGCGAAAATACGTTTTGAGGAAAGTGATACTGAATATTTTATTAGGATACCTCGAAGGTATACCTTTGTTTTCATCACCTTTCTGTACCTCTTACACAAGTGTTTCTTCCAGGAATCCTTTCAAAAATAATTTCAAACTGTGATATCCACAATCTTTTGCCTCTTTTCAAATTCGGTGAAATTGAAATTGAAAAGTTAACGATGCCTCTGTGGGGGAAAACAATAAGTAAATAACATTGATTTTCGAAGTTTGTGAGAATTTCAACTTGGACAAAGAATTTCGTGGAGACCCAGAATGATATTCCATACAGTCTTATATAACCATAGTACAGCTTATGTAGATCTGACAAAGGACTTCAATGTTTATCTTGCAACTCATCACCTAGTTGCTATCAACCAGGAATTTGCTCCTTAGTGAAAATAGAAAAGCATTTTGAAGCCACGAAGTAATTTGTAAAAAAAATTGGTCCGCTACGATATCACCAGAACTGTGAGCGGGTAAGAATGAGAGACAAGGATAAGCTGTTCATTCTAAAAAGTACAAGTGGAAACTTTGCTAATTTTTTGGTGAACTGTCGAAGGACAAGTACACTATGAGCTTTTTTGATAGTGGAAATAGAGATACGGATCCCTACTGCCGGATTACTACTGTATGACCTGTGTGACCCCGTGTTATAAGCAGGATAATTTCGAAATCTGCACATCCTTCACATTCTTAGGTCATTTAATTGGAAGATTTTTATTTGTTTCGCAGGTTTGGCAGGTTTGACTCAGAAAAGAATAGTTTGGAAACCAGAAGGGGTATGCATTCATCGCCTCTAGGACAACGACTTAAAAAAATGTTTGATGTGTACTAACAACAGATTAAGATGGAAATTATTTTAATAAATAAAACTTATTTTTAACTCCCCATTTGGAAGTTATTGTAATGGGTCCGATTTTTCGAGTTGAAAATTTCGACATACTTCCACGTTTTGAGGGCCCTAGAATCCGAATCCATCGTTTCTAGAGAGATGTCTGTGTGTAAGTGTGTACGTACGTTTGTGAAATTTTTTTGTCCCGTATATCTTATATATATTTTAGCAATTACACAGTAACTCTCTTTTCACTTATATCGAAGCAAAACTGCAGAGGAATTTAATAATTTTGTAATGCATAGTATTTTTAATATAATGATTTAATTTTTATTATCACAGAACCTCTTCAAGCAATCAATATTGATGAAATTCCAACTTCATAGAACTAATAACAGGTTGATAAGGAAGAAATATATCGAGGGCTTATGGTGAAAATCCTCTATCCTACAGTTTTGGTCAATATTTTCTTATTGCATTAAAAGGAAGACAAATCGAAAATAGTGGTGTATTTTTTTTTTTTTGTAATGTAATTTTTTTTTTTTTTTTTTGTAAAATAGGAGGTTTTCACCATAAGCCCTTGATATATAATTTTGTTATTTTTTGTTTTGTACAACCAAAATGGGTTAAACACATAACTCAGAAGTACGAAGTTCGTAATAACAAAACCTGAAATACCAAAATCTGGAAATTTCGGAAAGGAGGAATTCTGGAAAACACAAAACTTGCGCGTGCCTACCAAATTGTAAACTCTACTCCGCTAATTAATTTTTGAATCTCAACTAATTGATCTTGATTTTTTAATTGTAAAATTAAAAAAACAAACTATAACTATAATATTTAAAAATACGAAGAACAAATTTCTTTCCTTTCATATGTTGTACATTCGGGATATTACACCTTCTGGACTTTTTCTGATTTTTTTGCTTCCTAATTTTCCTCACACCCAGTCAAAATTCATTTGGGAAAAAACTAAAGCACTTCAAAGTTTTGGTTAAAAATATAAAATTTGTGTATTATTAGATGAGAGACCCGGTGTTTCTTGTAGCTTCAGCGTATCTTCAGTGTTATTCCTTAAATTTTTATATTCCATTTTCCCAACAAATCCTTAGACAACGTGAAGGTGGACTTTAGATTGTTGTCTAATTGGAAACGTTATTTGTATTTCCTTTTTGACGAATGGAAGTACTACGGATTGAATTGAATTGAACGAATTGAACTGAATGCTGATAATTGGCCCAGTTCAGTGACCTGAAAAATATCTGGATACAAAAATTACCACTTTTATCTTCCTGATTTCCTTCCATCTCAATTCTTAATGTTAAACTTGGATTGCAAGTCTCTTTGATGTTATGAAATTGAATACGAATTTAAGTAATTGACTACCTACAAGAAGTAATCATTATCACCTTTTCTATAACGAATTTTAGTTCAATTAATTTTCATGCGAGCAAGTAATTGTAATTGAATAAATTTCAACAGAATTTCTTATAATTTAGTTTTCCGTACATCTAAATACAATTACTTGTAACTGTAATCAGCTGTGTAATCAGTTTTAAAATGTAAATGATTACTTCCAAGTTTGTTAAGTATTCGATACTCAGCTATGAGAGCATATTTTATTCATAGAATTAGAGCTTGAAGTATCAATACTTATTCAGTATCAAAAGTATGGTTCGAACCCTAGATTGCGAATAAAAGTCCGTCGAAAGGAGTGGTCTCCAATATCGTGAACCCCAGTGTATTTATCGCTAGTCGGGAAATCACAGTATGTACCTACCTTAATAAAACCACCGCGCCTCGTGATCAAATTTTACCGTCTCTTACCATTTGTTGAGGTTTATCCACTGACAAGAAAAAAAAAATTTACTAGAAGATATTGGATGTTGCGACAATAATATGGTTCAGAAGCCATGTTGATTTGGACTTATTAATTGCAGCATTTGTCAGAAAAAAGATGAGGCTTTTCATCTGTGGCCTAACTCAAAAACTTGTTTATGCATTTTCTTTTCAGTACCGCCACAAGGAAGTGTAATAAATTTAAAGACGAAATCCTTGCGTTACGAAGGTACTGCTTCTTTGAAAATTGGGATTATCCAGGGCGCGAAAACGCACGCTCACGTGCAGCTCACGAAGTCACGAGCGAGCCCTAAACACTGTCACATAAACAAACGCTCTCTCTCACGAGCCAAAAGCGGATGCCAGTAAAAGCAAAGGCACCATGTGCCCGAGCTATAAAATTTTAGGATCAAGACCGCGCTCGTGAGCGAGCCGTGCTAAATGAAGAAAGGCTTGCTCTTGTGCGCACACGACAGGCTCGCAAGCGCTCATAATGGCTCACGGAAAATGAACATAGGACTGTTTGTTGTTAAAATTAAAAATCAAAAGTGGATTTAAAAAGGTAGTTTAAAAAAAAGTGAAAACGAGGTTTCAATTTCCAAAGAAAGTTTAATGTTATAATTTTTTAAATTTAATAATTTTCGTACACTAGACGATGGTACCAAACTTATATTTTACTAGGTTTTCATTTCAGATTTAGTTTTTCATTTCAGATAACTCTTCTTTTTGTTCAGTTTTTGTTGTCCAAAGACGTTTAGCAGGTAGAAGGCAATTTTTTAATGCTGGTGCTGATAACAAGTTAAGAAATTGGCTTTCCTTCAAATCAGAAACATCTGGTGTCTTGAGTTGTCTCGTAAATTAGAGCTGTGATTCGGTGAAAACAAGTGTTTTAATTTTTCGCGTTTTGGAGTAATAACCGAATTTAAAAGTAAGTTTTGCAATATTTAGTGCTTTATTAAATAAAATTAAGTTCTGTTCTCTTGTTAATAAACGCTGCTCATCACTAGTCCTTGAAAGAGATTTATTTACCATCACCACCTGTGGATTAGTGGACCATGTGTTTTATTATTATTCTAAAAGGCAGTAAAAGATGCACCCAAAATGTCAGTGACAGTTATCCCTTACGGAAATGAAGTGAAATCCTTTGAAATTAATCAAGCTGGCAATCAGAGTGAAATTCATTTCCCAAATCACAGGAAGAATTAAGTTTTTATCCTGTTTTCCTTCAGGGAATCAACGTTTTTCGCAATAGTATATAGAGAAGAGCAAAGTTTCACTACATCCTTCTTTAAGTATATAACAAAAGGGACAACTTACATCAGCACAAGAAATATAAAATCGAAGGACTTATAGAAGAGAAAAGGTACAATATATAAAATTTTTAAATGCTTAAGTTCTGCGTCTCCATAATTATAGCCCCAGGATAACGATATGTTATTTAAGTACTTTGGAAGAGATTTCTTTCAATTTTTCCTTTGTTAGAGATAATTTACTTCCAGAACTGCTAAAAGAATTCTTATGAGATCTACATCTATTAAAGAAAACCTCTCATCAAATTTACCACAGTGAATGGACCTTGCTACAGAGCAGGATTTACATTCAGGTACTTTTAGATTTAAGGTGGGGTGTGGTCTTACTTTAGCTAACAAATTCGAACTGGAAAGAAAAAAAGAAGTTGTTTCCTTTGATATCCTTAATTTGTGAGTTCATCAGTTGAAGTGCGGTTGTGGTTTATTTTGGGAACATTTTTGATGCTTTGGTTTAGTATGGATTCCGCAAAATTCCCAGAAATATATTACGAGGTAAAGTTGTAAAGGAGAAGACCAAAAATGTCAGAAAAAAATCCTTTTGACGAGAAAAATAATGAATAAAGAATTCAAAGTATAATTTTACTATTGTTGCTGAGTCTATACGATTCCATGGAACAAAGAATTTTGCTCTTTTAGCCTACTAACTCCTAGAGGAGCAAAACAGGTTCTTTACAGTGTGTGAATCCCTTTTGGGCAAAAGATAATGGTAAAGAACCAACCATAGTTTCATTCACTGTCACAATCTTATGAAAAACACTATCTACGTCGCTTTCACAACTCAAAAAATTGCTGCCACCACTCAACTCCCCGCACTTTCTACACTGACGAAAGAATTCAGCGAAAACGCTTTGACCAATTTTTAAGCATTGAAAATGATGGTGAAGATTCTCCATATACACGATCCATCCGCTCTTTGACCTCCGCCGGTGTTATTCCATCTTTTGTTAAAAATTTTATTACAGCACGGTATTCAATTTTTGGCATTTTCACTTTTCGAATCAAGCAGTGTATTTTGCATAAGATCCATACAGATCTCAAGATCCGGATCTCACTTAGACACGTAATTGCAACAACAACACAAGATCCCGATTATGTATAAAAATCGGAATCTTGGATCTGGATCTTTAAAGATCTGGAAATTAGTGCTAACTCTCACATATAGGCCCATTAAAACTTAAAAGTGAGCAAACATGTATAATATAAGATTGTAAGGAATAAAAAAAAAACAAGTAAAATTTACGCTTTTGAAATATTGCAAGTTATTACCTAGCGCATAACAAACTAGCGTTTTACAATTAGCAGTTACCACTTGATAATGCCAACGTATAAAACTAATTCCAATAAGATTTGCCTAAAGACCTAGATACTGTAGCAAAAAATACAGCGACTATTTGAAACTATCTAAGAATATTGTCCCGAAAGGGGTTTTTATACCCTCAAAATGGTTCAGGGTATCAGGAAAAGAATTCCAAGAAATTTTAATCAGAACCCTTCGAGGCCACGAATACTTGGACCACACTATGTAAGACATCTACTGCAAACCACAGACTTAATCATTTACGATATACGAAGTAAAAATATTTCAGATTAATGGCCAATTATTACCTCAACCTCTACATGAAGAGGTTATGAGGAAATTAATCGAGTTAAGGAACTTGCAGAAATATGAAAGGAATTATTTAATAGATAAGCAAATGCATATGCCAGCAAACAAAATTGATTTTATTCAATGAACCACCATCAGAATGTTCCAATCCAAATGGTAATTAAAATCTCCAAACCAATTTTATAATGGTAAATAATCATTTACTGATGAGCTGATGAGCTGAAGTTAATGACGGTTCTGATTCTTTATGGGAGTAAAAATCATTCCGGAATTGTTTATTTATATTACCCACATAGTTGCGCACATATTTCTATCTAATTATGTGGTTAATTGTTGGTGATCCTATTTGTGCAACAACACCTGGAAGCAGGAACAATATCTCTAGCACTAAAATAGGTACATCAATTTTCATTCTCCTGTAGGGAAGTATAGAGCTCAGGACTGATTTATCCGAAAACTAATTGCAGGAAATTTGTTTGCTAAAGTTCACTAGATACGGATTGAACGAATTGAGACGAACAGGCGGTGTGTATTTGATTTGGATCAGAGCAAATTAAGCCCTAGAGAAAAAGTTGTACTTCTGTTGGCAATTCATGCTCCCATTACTTTCTAGAATAAGAAATGGCAGTAATAATTCTTTAGATTAAGATAATTACCATAATATCTGCATAAATAGGACGGGTGGAGCGGGGTTTCATGATAACTGAATTGGCAATTAGATATATCCTACATTTGAGATTTTTATATACAGATACAGACATTTCGTGAAATCCACCCACCGAAAGTACATAATTGGATCACATTTATGTTCAGTCCTTTTTTTCCTTTTTGTTTTACATATTCAGATATTTGGACAAACGGATAATGGATTGTATCTATTGATCCAGATTTTATCCTTATTACTTGAATATAAAACTCCAATTTTGCTCATCCAAGCTTCGAATTTCACTATTCTATGAGTTACCAAAGGACGTTTCCGAAAGTGGATATTATACGCCAACATAGCAAATATGTATTTATGCACATTAACCTGTGTAATTTTCTATCATTAAACCAATTTATTGTCATTAAAATTACGGTAAATAAACAGAATATTATTGAGCTCAATTTAAACATAATAATAGCAGAAAAATGGAGTGAATAAAACGTAGAAGACATAGAGATTCAAAACGCATTATATTCATTTATGTAAGGTTTCAAATTTGTAAACATTCGTTAATTTCTGAAAGTTTCCAACATAATCTACACTAACCCACGCCGGTGGTCGAGTGGGCTGAGGCGCACGTCCGCAGAGTTTCTTCCCTGTTGGTGTGGGTTCGAATCCCGCACAGGACACGGCGATTTTTACAATTTACAAAAAAATAATTATGTGGCTCTATAGAGGACTTTATTGTCTTGATATGGGCCAAGTTTGAAGTATGTATCATTTACAGTTATACAAATATTTGAATTTAATTGAATTTAATTGAAGCGATATTTCGCAAAGATAACTTCGGTATTCGCTAAAGCATCTTAGGTATTATATTTATGTAAAGTGTCATCCCCCTACCCCACCTCGTTTCGAAGATATTCGCAAAAAACTGATATTTTGTGCAAATATAAAACGAAATTTGTTAACTCTAAGCGATTTTGTCGCCAATAATGACATATGCCGCTATATATGTAATATCATAAAGTACCGTTCTGTAAAGTTTTATGAGAACTGGGCGTGTCACTTAAACGGAAAAACTTCCAATATTTGACTTTATTAGGGTGGAGTATCTTCGCATACAACATTTTCAGCAGAGGGGACCTCATTCAATCGTCCAATACTTCGAAGTCATTTCATAATCATTTAATTTAACAAAAATAATATATAACATTGATCAACAATTATCATTTGAGTGCGCCCCAACTTTTGGCAAAAAGAATAATCGGACTGTCCCTGACCGATCCTTTTCTCACAAAACTTTCCATGTAAATAAAGAACACTTGATCTATAAAGTCTTTCTATCATTTCTGCTGTGTGATAATAATTTTTATTACTCGTTATAGTTAAATACTGTATTATATATTTATTAGAAAATATCAACTTTTCTGAAAAATAATTTACCACTGTGATTTCGGTTATTGTTTTTGCAGCACAGCACTACACACTTCATTTTGGTAATTTATATATTTAAGACAATAATTTTACCTAAATAATTTTCGCCACTTATTACTTTATATGTATACAACACTATTTTAAATGCTTAATAATAATCTACTTTTTGTTTAAACACTGAAACACTTTATTATGTATGGCTTCCTGAGTCCTGAATATTTACTTACGTTTCAGAAACCTTAGTTAAGTATAAGGCGACTGGCTTATATTTTGAATCACACGTACAGTGTATGTATATGAAAGTTGTGGCCTATCCTGTTTAGTTCTATCCCAGCGGGAAATAGAATCATACCATCATGCAAACCGGACGGCTCCTATGGAAGTTGTGATGCATGCCTCTTCATTGGACACTTTATAAGACATTTGTACAAGCATGTCCTAGGGAGGAAGCAGTTGAAGCTTTTTGTGTGCTTCCCCCTAGCTTCCTCTGGTAGGAATGAGGGATGCATACATCTTCACTGGACACTTTATAGGATATTTGCACAGGCATGTCCTAAGGAGGAAGCAGTTGAAGCTTTTTGTGTGCTTGCTGCCAAACTCAACTGATTATTCTGACAAACAAAACGAGAATGATCTTGAAAGGGAAAGCCCCGAACTTTATACAAAAGGAACTGCGTTGCAGCGAGATTCACACCTTCCATCAAGCTTCTTGCGGTATCAACATGCTATGAATGAAAACTTTTTGAACTTTTTCAGTTTTTTGTCCTAAAGTTTTACTGCTTCCATAGGCCTCCTCCAGGGAAGGCCTGACCACATTTCCCGCTGGGATAATTCAAGTGTTAACGCTGTACATTACTCCCATACCACTTTTAATAAATACAACCGTCTGGAACAGTATATCATCTGGTCATATTCATGTTGTTTTTATTTATGCGTAAAATGGATTTGTAGTATGGGTTTACCTGTTTTGTATCCGTTTTGTAATTAACGTGCTTTGATTGCAATTATATCTGTAAAATTTCGTTTAAATTTCTCTTATACCAATTGACTTCATGATCTAGAATAATCGCGTTTTCAAAATCAAAATTATGTCGCCCATTATCAAAACGATGTTTTGCTAGTGCTGCTTTTTTCATATTCCCACATAATTTTGTTAAGATAGTCATATTTGTCTTGTTTTAATCTCAATTTTTTAGAACAAGCCTTAGGTTTTACAAAAGCTGAGAGACCGCCTGGAAGGACTTGAAATTCGATACAAAACGCATTTCTTTCAGCCTTAAAATGTAAAAATTAATTAATGTAATTAAAAAGTCAATGAAATAACAGTCATAATGAGGAATTACGAAACAATTCACACAATTAAATTGTTCAACTTTAAGCAAGGCACGCGAAAGTTTCCGCATTTTCACATGACTCCACTGAAAAGCAGAGGAATTCTCAATTAACATACCAAAAAATGAAACTCAAAATTCACAGCATGTTAATAATTTTCAATTATAGGAATAAAACTTTAAATAATTCCTGAGGAATTTCCAATTTTAAGCTTCAGCCTCTCGTTGTGTGGTGACTGGATGAGATTTATGGATTTTCTGTATAACATCCAATTATTTGACAGGTACGCGTATGAACTAACTACGAACAGGAATAGAAGGGAGAAACTGGTATTTAACTCATTCGTATATTATACATTATAAATATATTTAAACATGTGCAAATGCAAAAGAAATTTTACAATATTATGTGAAAATGATATCAAACGGGGCCCTCTGGTAGACATTTCGATTTTAAAAGATAGATACTTCGTCTTTATATTCAAAATTTATGTCTACTATTGAAGCAATACTGATTTTACTTCCAAGCTGAAGGTTAGAGTTGCTGTTTCTCCCACAAAAATGAGGTAAATAACAAAATTTTCCCACCAGGAATTTCACTTTTCCAAAGTATTCGTATCTCCTTGATTTTACACATGAGTGAGTAGGATTTATTACAGTAGGTACCTCTAGAAAAGATACGACGGCTTATTGCTTAAAATTGATACTGTCCTTGGTTATTTCATTGAAGGCAGAATGAATAAATGTATCATTTTGATTGGGAGTACCCGTGTTATCTTCAAGGAATACAAATCTCAACCAAATAATATTATACGAAGTTTCTATCTCATTTCTATAGAATATATATATATACACTACCCATAATCCTCCGAAACACTGATAAGCTTTGGAAGATTATGAAGAAATTCTTGAGTCAGTTATGCTCAAAGTAGTTTCATATATTGGACAACATTTTAGTTTTACCATTGGTGCACGAATCATATCATCGCGTTGTAGAAAATATAATAAGCACCTTTATTTGACATTCTTAATGATGAAGTTCTTAAATAAACAATTACAACTACCATGTAGTATGAGAGGAGATCCAACATTTGATATTTTTGGTTTTCTTATCGCCTGATAAGCGTTTTCTTGGAGCACGCATCTACATGCATATCGATACTTGAGAGCAAAGATGTAATAAGTAACAATCGAAGAAAATTTATAATGAACAACATTTTCTATTTGATTATATTAAATGATTTGAAGGTATTCAAGTAGAGAGATATAAATTCAGAGGTTGTTTACCCCGATATCCCTTGTCTGCTTAAGTTAAGGAGAAATACCACTCTGGAGTAACTGGAGGTAACTTTGACATGAATATTTTCACATAAGTAATCAAGTAAATATATACCCTTTATTACACATTTATTGCTCCATTCTTAAGTTACAGAATCGAGTGAAAGTGAAAAAAAGAAGACAAGTGCGTGTCGGACCACGCGCAGTGTAGGGTTCCGTACTTGCCCGTCACAGTATGCGAATTTAGAAGAAGATACTATGAACATATTAATTCAGTTCAGGGTTTAACGGCTAATAACATCTACAGAGGCCAGTACATTGAATTTTAAGTTTTTGAAACGATACTCAACTCAAATCAACTGGGATAGAGGAGAAAAAAAAATTCATCCCCACTTTACGTGTGGGGGAGGTACCCAACAAGATTTTATTTTACCACTTTGTCGGCGTGATTATTATGTATACCCATGCCAAATTACAGCTTTCTAGTATTAAGAGTCTCTGAGCTAAGC